>CM076570.1:1413652377-1413882055 GCA_034641835.2 Pinus albicaulis | reverse complement strand
TGTCGGTGTGTTTGCTTATGGGTTTCTGATATTAGGCTAGTTATGAAGTGAGTTTTTTGATTTTTGGTTTTTTTAAGTTTGTGAGGGATAAAACTGATCAAATATATAAAAATGGATAACAAGAAGTCAGATCAATTGGGCTATGGGGTCAAACATGTCAAGGAAGCTATGAGATGATGATGCAAGGCTGCTGTAGGGTCGTTTTGATTCATGATAGAAGGGATCTTTGGGCAAAGTGGAGTAAATGGACATCAAGCTTGTGAAAGACAAGGGATTTCAAGTGTAACTAGTTGATAGCAGACATAAACATGTTATAGCAAGCCATTAATCATGCTAAATGTAACTATAAGCTAATTAATACATAGAAATCAAACATTCCAGCCATACATAGAAGTATAAGACCCTCTAACTTTGGGAAATGGCTATCAGACTTTCGGGAAAACACATAAGAAGGACTAACAACTCATAAAACTATGCCGGAACGCCTAAACATAGTTTCTAAGTCATTGGGCACTTTGACAAACAAGCTTTCATAGTTTTAGGCAAAGGGCTAGATCGGGACTAGGCCTCCTTGGTTCAACAAGATGATCAACTAATCAGTCAAAGAGAAAGTTTTATGGACAGAACTATGGGCAGCTTTATAGGTAGGCAGGGCACACCATACATCCTACTCAACATGCATAGAATTTGTAAATAAAACTAGCAAACAGTACCTTAAGTTACTAAAGAGCAGTTAAGAATTCTTTAGTATAACTAAGGAAGAAGAAAACATCAAGCTATGAAGATTCAGGAATTTTGAGGTGCCTCCATGGGCATATCTCAAAATCAATCTCTATTGATCTATAGCAGCAAGAATCATGTATTATGAATGAAAACTAGAAGACAAAAACATAGCAAGAAACACTATACCATTATACCATGTCATGGAATCCATCACCAATCCTTCATCATTCATCAAAAGCATCCAAGAGGCAGTCCAAAAATCATAACACAAGTATGTTCTTCAAAGCTCATATGACCAATGTATTGATTCTTCTCTCAAGTTCAGCCTCTGATTTACAATGAAACCCATGGAATAAATAGGCTTGAGGGAGGAAAACCTCATGGAGCAACTAGCTATCCCATTGGCCAAGTCAAAATATCTAAACTTGTCCTTGAGGCTTTACAAAGCCCAAGGCACAAAATATCCCATAAAATATCTAAAAAACTGCTAAAAACGGAAATTATATTGACTTTACATCATTTCCCAAGTATAAAAATAGCTAAACGCACATTTGGGAAAAGCAGATTTTTGAGGTTCAAAAATTACAAAAATACTTCATATTTATGTCTAAAAAAGGTCCCCTGACTTGCTGGAGGCAATTGGCAGCCTTCCTGATGTCGAAACGAGGCTCATGATAGCTCGTTGGAAAGCTCTCTGTGTCTACTTTCCGGCGCAACTAAAATCATCTCAATCTGATGCCTGGAAGTCCTCCAAAACTATACCTGTGTGTAAAAAACCAGGAAATAGCAGAGTGCTGATATGGCGGGCAGAATATGCAAAAAGAGGGCATTTTTCGCCAATTTGAGGGGGCGAATGATCTCCGAATGCTCTGAAAATCGCTGGTGACCTGCTCATATAATTATGGCATCCATCGGTATCATTCTCTTCCCTTGAAAAAACCTCAAACTGAAATGGCGAAATTATGAGTTTTCGACCAAAAACCCAAAAAATGCCAAAAAACAAAAAGTTGCCGAAAAAGGCCCAAAATTGGCATGCATGACCCTCAAGGGTCCATAGCAACATGCTCCGAAGCTGAGGCTAAAATATCAAGGGCTGATATGCTTTTCCCTTCTTTCTGTGCTAGGCGCTTCCCCCTTGCCTTCTTCAATTTCTATTGGGCTGCCTTTAGTTTGCGCCCGGCAAACTGATTCAGTTTTTGGAAGTGATGTGTCCTCTTCCTCTGCAGCTCTAAATCTCTATTCGCCCTCTCAAGCTTCATTTCCAAATGCTTGTTAGCTCTTTCAAGCCAAGCCTCTTTTTTTTCTTCAATTTCCTGCTCAAGGAGTGCAGTGAGAGGAAAGGCTTGGAGCTGGGCTTGCTCTTCTGCTCTCTGCTTTTCCAAGGCTCTTTTAAGCCCAATGGTCCTGGGCCTCTTCCGCCTAGGCTGGTCTTCCTCCTCCTCCTCATCAAATTCTCCAATGAGCTCTTCTATTCTTTCTTGTGCCTTTGCTGCCTCTTTCTTATACTTAATCGCTCGTGCCTCATGAACAGCTGTGTGCACATTCATTTGTTTGTTTTGAATCTCTAAGAAGTGGTTGAAGTTCCTTGCCCTTTGAAGATCCGCCTCTAATGCCTCAATTTGTCCTTCCTTATGGATTAGGAGATTTTCAAGAAGGCGGGCCTCATTATCACTGTCATCGCTTTGGATAGGGATGATAGCTAATTCACCTCCATGCTTTGTACTTTCTCCAACTTTTCTTTTACCTTTGAAAGCCAATCTGGCGCTTTTCCTCCTTGGCATGCTAGAAGGTGTCCTTTTGGGCAATTTCCTCTTGCTAGGAACAATCTTTGTCACTGTTAGGGTGGCAGCTTTAGTCCCTCTTTTCCTTGCTGTGCTGAGCTTTGTTATTTTGAGAGGAGGAGTAACAACTGATTTACCTTTGACATATTTTTGAATTGGCTGCTGGATATCTTCTCCTGACTGTTCACTTGGCTGCCCTAGTTCGCCAACATTAGCTTGCTGTTCTTTATCAATGTCTTGTCCAATTTGTGGCTCAGGAGGTATCTCAATTTCCTGCCCAACCTGCTGTTATTCATCTTGCACCTGCTGCTGTTCCTTATCATCTAACTGCTGCTGTTCATTAATTTGTAACTGCTGCTGTTCTTCATCTTGGACCTGCTGTCCTTCACTTTCTATTTGCTGTTGTTCCTCATCATCTAACTGCTGCTGCTCATCTCTTTCCTCTTGTTGACTTGACTGCCCTGTAGACATCCTAAGCCTTCTAGGAGTAGGCCTGCTGGACAAAGGCACTGGGCGATGGACAGGCTGAGTAGGAGAAATATAGGCAGGAGGAACAGTAGCAAAATCTGGATGGCTGATGAATGAATCCCATGAAACCTCCTTCTTCTCTAGCTGGTGTAGGAAGATAATCTTGATCAAAGAATGATGAAAAAGAGAAGGGATTTGCTGAGGTGGGGCCTTCTTTTGGACAGTGGATGCCATTTTCTCTATGCTTTTGAAAAAAAAGTAAGGGAGGTTTAGATGCCTGCTTCTAGTAAAGTGCATCAACAATCGGACATGGTAGGCATAAATTCGATTAAACCTCCCTTCACAAGTGAAATATTTCATTATGACTTTCATAAGCGGAGCATAGCTGTCAAGGAGATATGAAAAAGGGAAAATAGCAGTGACAGCCTCTCTATGTTCAGGTTTGATGAAAGGTTTGTAATCCACTAAGTCAAGATGAGCTCGTTTGAACCATTTTTCGCCATGATACGGGATCTTGGTGGCCTTGGACACATACCTTGGAGAAATTTTGAAATCAAGACCCGCCACTTGGAAGTGTTTTTCTTTGAATCTCAGGGCGCACAAGTGTGTTAATGGCGAAAAACTCTTGACTTCTTCTATCTTCTGGCAGAAATCAAGGCAGCCCACTTCATGGAAGTTGAAAAGTACAGATGGATGAGCATTAATCTCTTCTGTAGAGATGGGCTCATATCTTTTATGTGGACCGCTCCTGCTGTCTTTCCTTGGAGGCATTTTGACTTGAATATGCTTTGAAAGAGGCAAACTGCCTTCACTGTGTGTAAAATGTCCTGTTGGAGTCAAACTGTGTCACTTTACTGTTTTGACAGAGAAACAATGTGATTTGGATGGTTTGCAACAAGTTTCTTTGTAATACACAACCTCTGCTCTTCAGAAAGTGGCCTTCCACCTTGAAAATAACTCAGTCAACAACTTCTCAGTAGGAAATAATACAATGAAAAAGAAAGGTAAACTGCTAAAAGGAGTTTGCTGTGAGAAGTGCTTTGATCACCCTGTTCTTGTGAGTTTTAAGATGTCACTCAATACTTCTTACTCTTTTCCCATGGGAGATTTTGCAATTATTAAAACTCTGCCTTGTATAAGTGTGCCAATATTGAACTAACTTGCATATGTGAAATCAACCCTTAGTGCTATTTAAACAGTCACTGTCACAGTCCTGAGAAAATATGTCAGAGTTTGAAAGACTCCAAAGTTTTTAGGCAGAGGCTATGTGAGTTTTCTCCTTTTAAAACAATCAATGGATCTTTATAAATTAACCCCCTGGCTCTGGCAGAAAAAGACTTTTACTTTATAAGTAACATCCATTTATCAATCTGAAGATAGTGTGAGAAGCTGTCCTTTAGATATAAGCCCTGTCTCTTTATACAAATTTTTTCCTTTTACCTCTTTAGAGGTTTCCTTGGAGGTTGCAGTCAAAAGATCTTGCATCAACAAACTCCCTTTAAGCCAAAACACTGTTTCTTTGTAGGAAAAAAAACCTCTGTCCTATCTTGAATACCAACTTGTGTTGAAAATAAGTTTGAATGAATAAAAACAGTCAAGTTGAAAAACTCAGGAGTAAACTACCCTTTCTGTAGTTTATGGATTTAACCTCTGTCCATTGATGCTTGTGAAAGTATAGGATCCCTGATCCTTTTAAAGTGAAAACATTCTGCTCTTAGTTTCAAAACCAGTTATCTCCTGTAGGTGCTTTTGAATGACATAGCCATCATTTTATTACAGCTTTACACCTCAAAATCTCACGCAGCAAACACTATTTCTTCAGCTATGGTGACGAGGTTTTGAAATTTTTGAATGTAGAGTGGTGAAAATTTGTAGCAGTTTAACAGTGAATAAGCTCGTTTCAAACCTCATTTTGGTTCCAAATACCATCAAACAGTCAAAAATTTTAGGGGCAAAGTGTCTAAATACCTCAAAACATGAAGCACAACTCTTGTTGGGCGCTGGAGGTGGCTCTGGAACTCCTTAGGCCTGCGTGGCACTCCTCAGAGAAAGGACGACGCGCATTTAACTTACGGGTGGCCCTGTCGGGTCGGGCGGGCACCGGGTACAGGCGCATCGCGTGTTTGTACAGGCGCGTCACGCTAATACTGACCACCTGTGTAAACTCACTCCCAGGCGCGTCGCGCGAAATGGCAGGCGCGTCGCTCGGCTATAGACAGGGAAAATTACTACAATTTGACCCGAATCCTTGTTTTGATGCCAAGTGAGGTACAGAGCTCCGTTTGACAAATGAAAATGAAAAGATCACCCTCGACCTTTACTCATTAATATGTCATTTCAACTTCTTAACGGTCACTTTTTCTTTTAAAGGTAAAGTGGAATTCTTGTTTGGCTTTTGCAAGGTTTCCATGATCCCTTTGACACTTTTTCAACAATAACCTTGGTGCATTTCATACTTGAACCTAGAGCAATGCGTGCATTGGAGATTTCTATGATTTTTTAGATTGATTTAAATCATGGATCAACCTCTTTGTAACAAACAAAAATGGCTTGAAAGGTCACACTTTGTCTTACTTATGAACAGGTGTTAGAAAGGTGACTTCTAGCTTTGTCCCTTGGGTGACACTTTAACATCGAACTTGAAACTTTGAAAATAACTCCATAGCCTCCACATCATCTCTGCCACTGTTTTTTGGTAATACTGGTGATATATATGATGTAAAACAACCCCTCTTTAAAACTGTGAAGAAAAAACCTGAATGCTAATTTGTTCCTGAAAGGACAGGGTTTTGCACAGTCAACTTATTTTGACAGCTTCAGGCTTTAACAAATTCTTCAACTTTTTCTCCAATGCAGGTGTCAAACTTGCTGGTCTTCTTAAACTGGATCTAAGAAAAGCTCACCCTTTCAACATACTTTCTTGCTTATAGGTGTATCATCTGCGCTATATCTATCCTTCGGAATGATGAAAAACTGTGTTTGTTTTAAATCATTTAAACAGTGACAGTTTATCAAAGCAAACTCCTTTTGCCTATTCATAAAATTGTATACCTATTCACCATGTCCATCTTGGGTGTATATATGAAAGGATAAGCTTGTGAAGCAAGAAAAACAGGGTTCTTTGATACACAGTTATCATTTTGCTTTGACCAGTGTATTGACCTTTTTGTAATAGAAACATTCCATAGCTCAACTCTATTCACTGTTTTACCTTCTTGGTGATTTATAGGTTTCTCTTTGGATTGTAAGTGCCATTTTTTATTGCATCCATTCAAACTATATTTCTTTGTTTACTTAAGAGGAGTTCCCTTTAAACTTCTTGGCATGTGACAGTGAGGTGGCTGTGTGGCCTCTTCCCCTAAGGAAACTGCCCTTTTTGTATCAATGGCCTGCATAGTCAATATTGTCTCCTATCCACTATAGGTACAGTTTGACAGACATTTTCATATGAATAGGAAGAGCAATATTTTTTAATTAGAAACACTATCTTTGACCTGTGTAATGACTTCTATTTTCCTTCTTTGTATCCTTCCACTGCACCTTTTGACTAATCAGTCCTCAACAACATCCAATGCTTTGGCCATCTGCTCATAAATGGAGGAGGCTCTTCATTAGGCAAAGTATCTGAAGGTTGTTTTGACAAATCTGTTTGACACAGATTTTCCCTGGATGTGATGGTAAGCAAACCACTTGAAAAACATCAATACTAGCACCTCTACTTGCAATCATCACTGTGCTTCAGAAAAACCCTAGCCAAGTGTCACTGTCTCACTGTACTGGTCTGAGGGTGACTGAAATGTCATCATTTGCTTTAGTCAACTTATGACAATTATTTGAAGGATAGTCTTTGTGACTATGGAGATCAGTGCCTTTTGAAAAACAAAACACCTTTCCTTCTGCCTGTGTAATGACATGCTTTGTCAGCACCTCTTCAATTTGATCTTGTGGACAAGCAGGCTGCTTATGATTGGAATTTTTACTAATGACCTGCCTTTCTGAAGTTTTAACAATTCACATGATTTGAAAACTTTAAATGACTTCTTTTATCAGACCAAACTCTGCTTTCCTTTGAACTTGCATATTTCAGACTCTATCCCTGTTATGGTCATCACTCATATTCATAAAAACACAGGGTGTTTCAACTGTTGATAAAATATTTTAAGACCTGCAGTATTAAGTCCAATCATGGCTGGCCTCTGCTTGTAGATGAAGGAGGTGCTGCCATTCTGCTTATAAATGAAGGGAGGTTAGGGACATGACAATTTACCCGGTTCTTTGGCCAGCGGTGGTGTCCTTTTCTTCTTATGATTTTCATCTGGAAGAAAAGCGCAGGGTCTTGATGAGTGACTTTTTGTTTTGGAATGTATGTGAGCTCACTTTGCTGCATTAAATAGTGCATTTCCTCTGTTAGATTCAAGAATTTTCTCAGAGCAAGTTCTCTTTCTGAAACTTTGAGTCATAACTCTTGTAAGTATATCTAAAATGCTTGGGTATGTTTGTAGTTTTTGAGGCCTAGGGAGTGTGAGTGCAGCGCGACTTAAGTGTTGTCAATTTGCATTTTGCAGGTAGATGGGTCCTTGGTTGCAGTACTGTGTGGATGGAGGCTTTTTGGCTTTTTGATGGGTGCCAAGGGTAAAATGTTGTAAAGCGCCACTTCCTAACATGAGGCGCACTGCAGCAGGTTTGGACTTTTTGATTTGGAGGTGATGCAGGACTTAGGGGATGGGGAAACTAGAAAAATAAGTAATGATTTCAGCTTTGACATGGTAGGAATGGATACGTAAAGGCGAAAAAGATTTTGCATGAAGTTGTCTGGACAGCAGGGTTGTGTTTATGGAATTGAACCTAGAAAACTCAGCTGAAGATATAGTCATCACTAACATGTAAAAAATACTGATGGCTAACAGTGGCTCCATTGGGGGAGGGCAGCTCCTCGTCAGGAGGTGTCCAGAATTCAGATTTTTGGCTTATGAAGACCAGTGCCTTATCCATTGGCGCAAAATTTACCCTTCTCTTGATGTTATTTCTGAAAAATGACAGCATGGTTAACATCAACGATACTTCTACCTACCCCACTATCTTTCCTAACATTTTTTCTTCTCTTTGGCGCATTTGAACTAGCAGCCTTTTGACAATGCATATTTTTCTTTTTGCAAAATGAACCTATCTGTTTCTACTCTTATATCTGCCGGGAGTTCAGATTAAGCTGATGAACTCCTTCATTTCTCTACCTAAAACTAGATCGACTGTCAAGATTAAGCAGTTTGACAGGATTTCATTCTCTAATCTACAACATGAAATTGAAAAATGATCAAATCAGGATTAGGCAGTCTAATTTGTCATGCATTTGCGGCATAAAAGACAAGTTGCACACAAATGTTATTTTGCAACAAAAGGAAACTAGACAAGCGGGGCTAAGATGTACAATGTGTTTTTCATCCCTCGCTTCTCTCTTTGGTTCTGTTTTAGGCATGTGGAACCAGAATCTCTCCCTAATATAAGCTTTGTGATAAGTCAATCTTACACAATGTTGACTATCTTTGCACTCACTAACTTATCAGCAAATAAATTTAAACATGCTCAGCTATGATTAGACTAGATAGCTGAACAAGACTTTGAAGTACTAGTAGCGGCATTTAGACTTGCGCGCTTTCCGAAGGACTATTTTTTGGAACATGGGGCCTTACCACTGTTTTTTAGAAACTGCCCTCTTTTTCTACTTTTCAGTGTTTTTTGTATTTTCTGCTTTTTCACTTCTTCTTCAAACAAACTACAAATGAAAAGGTGCTCACAGGCTAAGCTTATTTTCTATTGTTGTCTTTATATCCTAATCTAATCTATACACAACATATATTTGGTGAACTCTTCTTTCCAATGCAACCAGTCAAGTAGATGATCACATGGGGGATTCTGGTTTAGTTTTTTCATGATGCAGAAATAATGAAAAGGCCACTCCCATTTGGTTTGTTTCCGGACAGTAATGCTTAAGTTTTTTCTCATTCTAGGTAGCAAATTTTTCATGATAGAACCCACTACTCCTTTAGACTTCTCAAGGAAAACAACAAATGGATCTTGGAATAATACCTGGTCTAGAGGATTTGATATATAGACTTCATTCATGACTACTCTTTCTTCCACTTGACTAGATTTGGGACTCTCCTGGTAAAGCAACCCTTCCCTTTGCTCATGATCACTTGAACTATCAGAATCATCATATATTGCAGTGTAGTTCTCTTGCCAAGCTGATGTGTTCTGATTAAGTGGACTGGAAACTGTGTGAAGGTCATCAGGTTGATGAGCGAGGATACACTTTGACAGTAAATTATCTTGAAAGGACAGTGAGACAATTCTCATGTGTTTATCAGCCTCTTTTTCTTCATCTGCAATTTGTAACTTAATGGAACTTGGTGGCTGCAAATCTGGAGTTAAGGAAGATTCCGTGTCCAAAATGACTTCCTCAACCATTTCAGGAAAAGGCTTCTCATTTACAACATGCTCAAGAATTTCACCATCTTCCTCAACCTCATCATCAAAGCTGAAAAACTGTTGATTTCCAATTATGTGAATGTTATCTCTGATGGACTGAAGTGAAGTAGAGCAAAGAGTCAGAGACTCTTCACTTACTTCTAAATTCTCAAGGCTCTTCTCATCAGTGTCATAGATGACCTGCAATGGCTGCTCACTTTTCTCAAGTTTATGAAACTGAGCTTTCTCCTGAAAATCAAAAACTGAGTCTTCTGCAAAGTTAGCTTCTGTTTGGAAATCATAATCATCAACATATTGATCAAACATTGGAGAATCATTAACATAAGTAATGTCACCAGCCATGTATATTGGACAATCACATTGCTTTTCTTCAACTTGATTTACAAATATTTTTTCTGATTTATGATATGCAGGGTTTAAAGGAGAAAAAACAGCGAATTTTTGGTTACATGAAGTTTCAGAGGCTGTCTGCATGTTTATTATTTGATCTATTTCCTGTTCAGTTAAGGGAGAAGGTATTTTCTGTTTTCTTTGGATGGGGCAAAAATTTCTTTCCATCTTTTGTGGAAGTTGATCTTGTGGCTGAATGTCCTCTTGTATTTTATATGAAAGGGCAGATGGATTGTTATCTGTTTCAACCTTTTCACAGAGTTCTTGTGGATCCTCTCTTATTTCTTGATGGATTTCATCTAGGATCAAATTTTCTTGGTCATCTTGATTGTTAGCTTGGGTAAGAAAATTATGGACCTCCTCTAAAAACTCTTCAGGATGCCAATTTCCATATTCTTCTTCAATGCTTACAAGGTGTTGTATGAGTTTTTCAGAGTGATCACAACAATTTTCGGCTAATGATAGAGATGGACAATGCCCTATATAGCGTTTACAAAATAATTTGCGGAAATCCTTCAAAGAAAACAAGGTGTGAGGTTCTAGGTTCTCATACCATTCTCTTGCCTCCTCTTCTAATGTACCCATGAACATTTTCATAAGGTAGTCCTCATGCCATTCAACCTTTAAGCTACATACATGCATATGAAATTTGATGAGGTGTAAAAATGGGTTGTCAATATTTTCATTTCGAAAGACAGCTAGGTCTTCAAACCAATTTACATCTGTGGGCATTTTGTGTGGGAAACCAGGGATATGTTCTCTGCTCATTGGAGCATATCTCCTTTGTGTTCTCAGGTGTTGAACCATGTCTTCTTCCATTAGGATGATTGGGTTTACTTACTGCATTCCTAGGAGTTTTTATAAGGACCAGTGGGGAAAAAGGCCTACTGGAGGCTAGTGGAGTCGTCAGGTGGAACTTGTTTGTTTTTTAAAAGATTTAGCTATCGTCCACCACCGGTAACTAATCTGAGAATGTTTTGGATTTTCTGAGTTTTAAGTGCAGCCTATGGTTTGTTAAAGTATCCTAGACTTGTTTCAACACTTTGCTAGGGTGATGAGAACAAAAAAGAGTTTACTCTAAAATGGGTCTATGGGCCGCTTGCTTGTTTAAGTATCTAAAGGACAAAAGAGTCTATGAGAATTTGCTAGACTATCATGTACTCACTGTCCCACCATCTCCCGCTATGTTAGTGAGTGATGGGATAGGTCTATCGGATAGTAACCTAGAGTTCGGTAAAATAGTAAGGGCTACTAGAGGTTAGTGGAGTCGCCAGGTGGAATATTAGTTGTTTTGAGATGTACTTGTATGGTCCACCACCAGTAATGTCAAAAACCAATCTAAGGGAGTTTTTGTGGTTTTTTCTGAGTTTTTATGTGCAGCCTAGGATGTAAGAGTGTTATAAACCTGATTCATCACTTTGCTAAGATGGTGAAACAGAGAGTTTACACTAAATGATTCTAAAGGCTGATGGTCTGAGTTTAGGATTGAAGGACTAAAGAGCGTATAAAAGTTTTCTAGACTGTTATGTACTCAATAAGTCCCACCGTGATCACCATTATGTTAGTGTGGCGATGAGGTGGCAAAATCAGATGGTATTCTAAAATTTAGCAAGGTAGTAAGGCCTACTAGAGGCTAGTGGAGTCGCCAGGTGGATTTTTAGTTGTTTTGAGGTATATGTGTATGGTCCACCACCAATACTGACAAAAACCAATCTAAGGGAGTGTTTTGGGGTTTTTTGAGTTTTATGTGCCTACAAGGTTTGGAAGAGTTTTCTATAACTGACTCATCATTTTGCTAAGATGGTGAAAGAGCTATTTTCTACTCTTCAAACAATCTCTAAGTTTACTAAGCTTGATTGAGACTTCGGGAGTTACTAAGTTGTACTTAGATTGCCACTAACTCGGAAGGTCCTACCGTGAGTGTGACTATGCTACTGAGCAGTGGGATAAGTCAATCAGATAGTATTCTTAAAGGTCTCTACAGATTAGGGAAACTAAGCTTGTTTACTACTCAGTGTCCCACCGTGATCGCCATTATGTTAGAGTGGCGATGAGGTGGCTAAAGGCGGGTATTCTTGAAAATAAGGGACTTATAGAACTTAGATTGTCACTAACTCAGAAGGTCCTACTGTGAGTGTCACTATGTTAGTGAGCAGTGGGATAAGTCAATCAGATAGTATTCTTAAAGGTCTCTAAAGATTTGGGAAACTAAGTTTGTTTAATACTCAGTGTCCCACCGTGATCGCCATTATGTTAGGTTGGCGATGAGGTGGCTAAATCGGATGGTATTCTAAAATTTAGCAAAGTAGTAAGGCCTACTGGAGGCTAGTGGAGTCGCCAGGTGGATTTTTAGTTGTTTTGAGGTATATTTGTATGGTCCACCACCAATACTATCAAAAACCAATCTAAGGGAGTTTTTGTGGTTTTTTCTGAGTTTTATGTGCAGCCTAAGATGTAAGAGTGTTATAAACCTGATTCATCACTTTGCTAAGATGGTGAAACAGAGAGTTTACACTAAATGATTCTAAAGGCTGATGGTCTGAGTTTAGGATTGAAGGACTAAAGAGTCTATAAGAGTTCGCTAGACTGTCATGTACTCAGTAAGTCCCACCGTGATCGCCATTATGTTAGTGAGCGGTGGGATAAGTCAATCAGCTAGTATTCTCAAAAGTCTCTAAAGATGAGGGAAACTAAGTTTTTTGTTACTCAGAGTCCCACCGTGATCGCCATTATGTTAGGGTCCCGTGATTTGGCCGATTGGTGAGCCAAATGACGATGTAACATCAAACCAAGCTTTGGAGCCCAAGGACCTAGCCTTCCTGGACTCAGAGAGGGCTCTCTCTATATGTGTAAAAGATGTCGGTGTGTTTGCTTATGGTGTTCTGATATTAGGCTAGTTATGAAGTGAGTTTTTTGGTTTTTTGGTTTTTTAAGTTTGTGAGGGATAAAACTGATCAAAGATATAAAAATGGATAACAAGAAGTCAGATCAATTGGGCTATGGGGTCAAACAGGTCAAGGAAGCTATGAGATGATGATGCAAGGCTGCTGTAGGGCCGATTTGATTCACGGTAGAAGGGATCTTTGGGAAAAATGGAGTAAATGGACATCAAGTTTGTGAAAGACAAGGGATTTCAAGTATAACTAGTTGATAGCAGACATAAACATGTTATAGCAAGCCATTAATCATGCTAGATGTAACTATGAGCTAATTAATACATAGAAATCAAACATTCCAGCCATACATAGAAGTATAAGACCCTCTAACTTTGGGAAATGGCTATCAGACTTTGGGGAAAACACATAAGAAGGACTAACAACTCATAAAACTATGCCGGAATGCCTAAACACAGTATTTAAGTTATTGGGCACTTGGACAAACAAGCTTTCATAGTTTTAGGCAAAGGGCTAGATCGGGACTAGGCCTCCTTGGTTCAACAAGATGATAAGCTAATCAGTCAAAGAGATAGTTTTATGGACAGAACTATGGACAATCATAGGTAGGCAGGGCACACCATACATCCTACTCAAGATACATAGAACTAATGAATAAAACTAGCAACAATACCTTAAGTTACTAAAGAGCAGTTAAGAATTCTTTAGTATAACTAAGGAAGAAGAAAACATAAAGCTATGAAGATTCAGGAATTTTGAGGTGCCTCCATGGGCATATCTCAAAATTAATCTCTACTGATCTATAGCAGCAAGAAGCATGTATCATGAATGAAAAATAGAAGACAACAACAAAGCAAGAAACACTATACCATTCTACCATGTCATGGAATCCATCACCAATCCTTCATCATTCATCAAAAGCATCCAAGAGGCAGTCCAAAAATCATAACAAAAGTATGTTCTTCAAAGCTCATATGACCAATATATTGATTCTTCTCTCAAGTTCAGCCTCTGTTTTACAATGAATCCTTGTGGAATAAATAGGCTTGAGGAAGGAAAACCTCATGGAGCAACTAGCTATCCCATTGGCCAAGTCAAAATATCTAAACTTGTCCTTGAGGCTTTGCAAAGCCCAAGGCACAAAATATCCCATAAAATATCTAAAAAACTGCTAAAAACGGAAATTATATTGACTTTACATCATTTCCCAAGTGTAAAAATAACTTAACGCACATTTGGGAAAAGCAGATTTTTGAGGTTCAAAAATTACAAAAATACTTCATATTTATGCCTGAAAAAGGTCCCCTGACTTGCTGGAGGCAATTGGCAGCCTTCCCGATGTCGAAACGAGGCTCATGATAGCTCGTTGGAAATCTCTCTGTGTCTACTTTCCGGCGCAACTGAAATCATCTCAATCTGATGCCTGGAAGTTCCCCAAAACTGTACCTGTGTGCAAAAACCCAGAAAATAGCAGACTGCTGATATGGCGGGCAGAATGTGCAAAAAGAGGGCATTTTTCGCCAATTTGAGGGGGCGAATGATCTCCGAATGCTCTGAAAATCGCTGGTGACCTGCTCATAGAATTATGGCATCCATCGGTATCATTCTCTTCCCTTGAAAAAACCTCAAACTGAAATGGCGAAATTATGAGTTTTCGACCAAAAACCCAAAAAATGCCAAAAAACAAAAAGTTGTCGAAATGGGCCCAAACTTGGCACATATGACCCTCAGGGGTCCATAGCAACATGCTCCGAAGCTGAGGCCAAAATATCAAGGGCTGATATTCTCTTCTCCTTTTTCCGTGCCGGGCGCTTCTTGAAACTGTTGTTTATCACTTCTGAGATACTGTTGTTCAGCATTCTTCTCCTCTTTTTCCAGCTGCTGCTCATATTTATCACTGTCATGCTGCTCCTGTTGTCTTGCCTTGGAGGCATTTTGACCTAAATGTGCTTTGGAAGAGGTAAAATGCCTTCACTGTATGTAAAATGTCCTGTTGGAGTCAAACTGTGTCACTTTACTGCTTTGACAGCTAGACAATGAGATTTGGATGTCTTGCAACAAGTTTTTTGTAATACACAACTTCTGCTCTCCTTAAAACCAGCCTTCCACCTTTGAATGTATCTCAGCCAGGAAAAATTCTCAATAGGGTACCATATAGCAAAGAGGAGACAGATTGCTGTGTAAATTTCCTGTGCACAGTGTTGAGAAATCACTTTTCCTTGTGAATTTGTTAGAGGCCAATCAACACACCTGTATCTATGTCTCCAAAGTAAAATCCAATCATTTAAACCCAGCTCTTCAGAAAGTGGCCTTCCACCTTGAAAATAACTCAGTCAACAACTTCTCAGTAGGAAATGTCCCGGTGAAAAAAGAAGGAATGGGTATGAGGCGGGATGTATACAATGTCAAAGCTTCCATTGCTTGGTGATATTTGAAAGTTAATCAACACATCTTTGTATCTTGGATCAATATTGTATTTTTCCTATTTTCCCAAACGCCTTGTCTAAGTGCGCCAGGAGTCAACCAACTTGCATATGTGAAAACAACCCTTAATGGAATTAAACAGTCAACGGCATTTGAAAGTCCAAGATGACGAGATCTTTAAAAGACTACAAAGTTTTTAGAGAAATGAAGCTATGTGAGATTTCTTTTTCAAAACAATCAAGGGTTCCTTATGAATGTAACCCTCTGGTTTTGGCAGAAAACTTTGGTAGAAAAAGACCTTTACTCTATAAGCACATCCATTCATCAATACAAGCTGGAAAATCAAAAGGCAAACAAGTGGCAAATATAGTGAATACTGTCCCTTTGTGAGAAATGTGAGCAACCTTCTTCCGTGGTTTTTCAACTTATAAATAGCTCTTTGTCAAAAACCCCTCTTCTGAATGCACTTCACTATTTTAATGAAGTGGCAATGTTTTGAGAATAGTGTGAAATGTTTTTCTTTAGACCTAAGCCCCGTCTCTATAACAAAATCTTCCTCTTGCATTTTTAGAGGCTTCTTTTGAGGTGGCAGTCAAAGATTTTTCAATCAAAAAAATTCTTTAAGAAAAACACTGCTCTTATGTCCATCATATATTCTTTCCTGTAGGTGTTTCAAATGACACATCCAGCAGTTTATCACAGCAGTACACCCTGAAAACTCATATAGCAAACAATCCTTTTTTTTCTGGTATAATGACAGAGTTTTGAAGTTCTGCGTGCAGTGTTGTGAAAATTTGTAGTAGTTTTAACAGTGAATTAGGCTTTCCTTGGATCAAAACATCAAACTTCTTCGTATGCAACTCACCAAAAATCCCTTCTTGAATGCAAAACACTTAACTTAACTTGTTTTCAAACCTTATTTTTGGCTTTCAAACATCAATAGGCAGTCACAAAATTTAGGGCCAAAGTGTGCAAATACCTCAAGATACGAGGCAAATCTCTTGTGGAGCGTCGGAGGCAGCTTTGGAGGTCTCCAAGATTGCACGGCACTCTTTAATGACAGCACAGCGCGCAAAAATACACCCGGGTGGCCTATCGGGTCAGCCTGTCGGGCGGTCGGACGCCGTGTACAGGCGCGTCGCGCAACTGTACAGGCGCGTCGCGCCAACACTGACCGCCCGTGTAAACTTACTCCCAGGCGCGTCGCGCGGGTTTCCAGGCACGGCGCGCGGTCGTAAACAGTGCAGTATTCTGAAATTTCGACCCGAGCTTCTTGTTCTGATGCCAAGGGCAGTACAGAACATTGTTTGCAGTTGGAAAATGATAAAATCACCCTCGACCTCACTCCTTATATGTCATATCAAATCCTTCAACTGTCACCTTGGTCTTTAAAGTGAAAATTTTGTTTGGCTTTTGCAAGGTTTCCTCAATCCTTTGACACTTTTTCAACAATAATCTTGGTGCATTTCATACTTGAACCTCGAGCAATTCGTGCATTGGAGATTTATATGCTTTTTAGATCGATTTAAATCATGGATCAACCTCTTTGTAACAAACAAAAATGGCTTGAAAGGTTTACACTTTGTCTCACTTATGTACAGGTGTTTCGAAAAGGTGATTTCCAGCTTTGTTCCTTGGGTGATAACTTTAACACCAAACTTCAACTTTAAAAATAACTCAATAACTTTCATCATCTCTGCCACCGTTGTTTAAAATTGCTGGTGATATCCATTATATAACCACTTTAACACTGTCAGGAAAATACCTGAAAACTGCCTTTTTTCTGAAAGAGGTAGGTCTTGCATTGTCAACTTGATTTGACAGCCTCGATGTTTGCTTGCTCCTTCAACCCTTTATCTATTCAAAATGTCCATCTTGGGAACTAAACCTGAAATGCCTCCCATTACTTGTGATGTATATTCTGAAAGGAGGAAATCATGAAGCAAGAAGAACATGTCTCTTGGAAACAATTATCATTTTGCTTTGATCAGTGCATTGACCTTTTTGTAATAGAACCATTCCATAGCTCAACTCTGTCCACTGTTTTACCTTCTTGGTGATATTTTAAAGAAAAATCACTCAGAATGTGTCAAAGAGCATTTTGAAAAGCCTTGACAACTGTTTTGTCATTTAACAGGAGATGGCGTGCCTTCTTCCAACTTGTTTGATAATCTCTGCTTCCAGGCGATTTAGGAGCTCCTTCTTTGACTGTAAGTGCCATATTTTGGCTGCATCCCCTCATACCATAATTCTCTGTTTACTTCGAAAGGTGCTCCTTTAGACTTTTGGCATGTGACAGTGTGGTATTGTTCGACCCTCTCTCTTAAGGAAACTGCCCCTTTTTGTATCAATGACCTGCATATATTCAATATTGTCTCCTATCCACTAAAGATATAGTTTGACAGACATTTCCATTTGAATAGGAAAACCAATACCTTTAAATAATAAACCCTAACTTTTACCTGTGTACAGAATTTTGCTTTCTTTCATTGTCTCTTTTCACTGCATCTTTTGACCAATCAGTTTTCAACACTTAATGCTCGTCATCTCGCTTCTTCATAAATGGAGGAGTGCTCTTTATCTCAAGATTGTTTGATAAGGCCGCCTGACAAGGGTTTTACAGATTATGATGGTAAGCGAACAATTTTTGAAAAACATTAATACTAATTTTGCTTGCAACCACCATCGCGCTTCAGAAAACCCTAGTCAAGGTGTCACTGTCTCACTGTACTGGTCTGAGGGGAACTAAAATGTCATCATTTACTTTGGTTAACTTATGACAATTTTTTTGAAAGATAATCTCTGTGACTATGGAAGTCAGCACCTTTTGAAAAACAAACAACTTCTCTTCTGCCTAGGTGATGACATGATCTGTCAGCATCTCTTCAATTTGGTTTTTGTGGGGAAAACAAGCTTCCTATGATTAGAATTGTTTTTACTCATGATATGCCTTTCTAAAGTTTAACAATTCATATGATTTGAAACTTCAAATGACCTCCTTTATCAGACCAAACTCTGTTTTCCTTTGAACTTGCATATTTCAGACTCTATCCCTATTATGATCATCACTCACATTCATAAAACCTGGAGATATTGTTTCACTGTTCAGTAAAAGGCAAACCTGGACTTTTGCAATCTTTAAAGTCAATACTGGCCAGCGCCCTCTGCTTGTAGATGAAGGAGGCACCCTAACCCTCTGCTTGTAAATGAAGGAGGTTCTGGGCCATGACAATTTACCAGTTTGCTGAGACAGTGGTGTCCTTTTCTTACTGTGATTTTCATGCTGGAAGGAAAACTGCAAGGTCTTGATGAGTGACTTTCTGTTTTGCAGATATATCTCAGGCTCATGCTACATTTAGAAGCAGTTGTTCCTCTAACTGTAGATTCAAGAATTTTCTCCTGAGATGAAGTTATATTTCCTGTTCTTTGCAGAATCCATAAAACATTATGAAACACCTAATAGTCAGCTTGAGATTGGGGTTTATGCAGTGCTGAGACCTAGGGATATAAGTGGCGCGACTTAGAGCTGTTTGTCAATTTCATTTGTAGAGTGGGAGGTCAGTCATGGTTGGTCTGTAGCAGATGGAGGCTTTTTGGCTTTTTGATGATTGCCAAGGGTAAAATGTCTTAAAGCGCCACTTCCTAACATAGGGGAGACTTTTGCAACAGACTTGGACTTTTCCTTTTGGAGCTGATGGACAGACCAGGGGGCTGAAGCCAGGTATGATAGTGATAATGGGGTTTTGATTTCGACAAGGGTGGACTAAAAAGTAGAAGGGAAAAAAAAAGTTTTAGGAGGGTTTTCTAGATGGCATATTGACATAAGGAAATCAGCTTCTAGAAAATTCAGCTGTAGATATAGTCATCACTAACATGTAAAAAATACTGATGGCTAATGTAAAATCCTCATTTAAATACATTTCGGGCCTAGCCCCTTTGGTCTTAACCCCCATATCCTGTTCATCTACGTGACCATAGCCTGAGACCGTGTGCTAAACTCAAAGGCGCTCTCCGTATACGAGTTTCGGGCCAAGTCTTAGCCGTCCGATCTCAGCCAAATCTACGACCCGCAATCAATGCAGTAATAGTGGTCCCCGTGCCCGAAAACCCATTGTATCGTTTTGCACCACCTTTGCAGCGCAGGCGGTTTTCCGCAAAACCCAGCGATTCCATTGAATGTGCGCCGCGTGTCTTTTGTACGGGCCCGAAAACCGCCCATTTCGCACATTATCGTCCGGTCAGAAGTTGGGCAGTGGAATGTATCATGATCATCCAATCTTGCACCCTTCATCCGACGGTGGTTGTCCTCCCAAGTTGCACGCGACTTAACCCAGTCTAATCGCGCTCCTCGCCCACCACGCATTGTCCGTTGATGCTGTTTTAACCGTTGATCCCGTTTATCGATCGTGTGGCTCATAATTGTCTGCATTGTCCCCCCCGTTTGACTAGGTCTACAGCCACGTCATTCTTCCACCTGTCCTTTGTACACCCATGTGTCATCATCTCGCGTGTCCATAGTATTTTTCCCCTGCCGTATATATATGTGTTTCTCATTCATATTCATTGTTTTTGTTCATGCATCGTGTTTTAACTGTTCTACGCGAAAACTTACATTCCGTCTGTTTATCAAAGTCTCCACCGTATTTCCTCCGCCATCCTGCATGTTCTTGCCATATGGCCATGAATTCGACGTCACCACCGTCCTCATCTCCATCCCGGTCTGGTTTTCCTTAACTGGTTTGTGTTTTTGCAGGTTTGCCGCGGTAGAAGATTGATCATGATTAGCTGCTTTGTTCGCAGAAGTCAAAGGCACCGCCCTCGACAGTTTTCGAGGATGAAATTCAGAAGGGAAGGCGAGGGTAGTTGTATGATATGACCACCATTAAAGAAAGCAAGGATATGAATCTATAGAACCCTCCAGAGAAAATCAAGAGATAGATTTGAGCAGTTGAGAATATTAATGGGGCAGCATGAAATATTAGCGAAATATTAAGAGACACAGAGCCCTGCATTAAATATCTGAGGTTGAAACTCGAAGTTAGAGGGCCGAGAGTACCATACACAAATACAAGCAACCTTAGGGTTTTATTGCAGAAATTTTTTCTCTTTCAGTCAAGTACAAAACATTTGTATATTTTATTCTTTATGTCTTGTTCATGAGGAGATTTTTATCTTCATCATTTATTTCATGAAGTAGTAGCAGAGTACTTGCACCAGTTCAGCACCTCCAAACAACATAGGCGGGTTTTTCTTTCAAATTTGTTTAAATAAGATCATTAAATGTATATCACCTACCTCATTCTCTAGAGTTTTCTCCTTCTTCTATAAAAACTAGAAAGAAAGACATTGTAAGGGTTCCAGATTTCTATCAGCAAACTATGCAGTGAGAAGCTCTTGTACACATCTTGTAAAACCTTTGTATGAAGGTTCAGAGCCAATAGGGTCTCAGTGAGGAGGAGTTATATCTGTAATGAGGATTCTGGTCTTTGGTATCCCACAGTATGTAATTTTCTCTTATGTGTTAATACAACATCTCATTTCATTTCATTTGTCTTCCTGTATCATGTACTGGAATGCGAGTGGCTCACTGGTTTGGTAAGGATTCATCCTAGTTGGTGCCCTTATTTAAAATCAGTTGAGCGCTTTAAATATTGCTCAGGCGTGATATTCTATTCCATGTTCATTTCTTTCATGTTTCTGCTATATTAGTTTCTTGAGGAAGGTGCTTTTAAAATGCCAGTGTCATATATGGACTCTTAGATTAATAAGCCCATATGTGATCCTGTTGTATATCTGGGTATCAGTCTCAGGTTAACTAATATCTTCTGATAAGTTTCTTCACTGCATCCACCTTCTGATATTTGATTTCTGTGGTATATTACTTGAATTGGCCCTCTTTACAGTAAGCTGTCTCTGAACTGTCTGCTCCTTTATACTGGAATTTTGCATGTTGTTCCTACATTGTTCTTATCTCTGTATCAGCTTCTGAGAGAGTTTGGTTCCATTTCAATTAATCTCCTTGTTTTACAAGAGATAGCAGGAGAGATTTTGGACTGACAACCCAAGCTATACTATGAGATCCTTGCTATGATAAGATGTCCTAGGCACTGGTCTATGGCAACTCTAGGCTGTCTCTAGGGGAATAAAATTGTCTACAACAAGAAGCAGAAGCTTGATTCCTATAACACCACTTGTTTCACCAAGACCAAGAGCCAGCACACCTCCAACTCAAACCTACATTCCATCCTTTACTGATCCTATACTTCTAGAGGACTTAATATCAGATATTCCATTAGAAAGACCTTCCACTTTACCCACTGAACCTGTCTTAGAAGAAGATTCAGGAACCCCTGCTAGGGACATAAACTTTTCAACTTCTACAGAAGAATCAACTATGGCAGAAGAAGGGGGAGGAGGAGTTTTTAATGGAGAACACACATTATTTGGAGAGGGTAGAGGTAGAGGTATAGGAGAAGGAGGTAGAGGTGAAGAAGGAGGCAGAAGAAGAAGAAGAAGAGAAATGGGAAGCTCTTTTGGGTTTCCTATAGTAGATGAAGAAACCAATGCAACTATGAAAAAAATTTCACCCTCTGTCCTTCCAAAATTTTATGGACTCAAAAATGAAGATATTGAAACCTTCCTATTTGAATTTGAAGTCCTTTTTAAAACTTATGATTACTTACAAGATGCCCAAAAACTTAAACTATTCCCTTCAACATTGAAAGGAGCAGCATTAAAATGGTTTATGAGTTTGATCAACAGTTCTATTAGGACATGGGAAGACATGAAACAGGCATTTATAGAGAGGTATCTGGATTAATGTATGCCAGTCAACCATAAGGAGGAAGTGTTTAAAATGTTACAAAAAGAGGATGAAAATTTGGAAGATTTGTTGGAGAGATTTAACTACAACATCAAAAGAGAAAAAATGGAAAATTTAGATCAAGACACTTTGAAAGCTCTCTTATTGAAGACAATTAGGGATGAATGGTTAGATATCCTTAACATGATGGGAAAAGGGGATATATCTCAGCTCACATTACCTGAAATAGCTGAATTATGTATCAACCTTTCAAGAGGGAAATCTAAAACTGTAAAATGACCAAGAGACCCTGCTCTTGCAAGGGCAAGTAAATCTGTTTCTGGGACAGTAAGTAGGGCAGAAATAGGACATATGCTTGATGAATTCAAATCTGATATTTTGGGGAGTCTTAGTGAACAAATAGACACCCTTAAGTTACAAAACAAGCAGAAAATTGAATCTGATGCCTTAACAATCTTTTGTCCCAAATGTAGAAAGAAGCATGCCTTGAGAGAGTGCCCTTTGGATGCAAAAGTAGTAGAGACCTGTGTAATTTGTTCAGAAAAACATGAGACCAAGAGCTGTCCTTCACTTCCTGGTCTTAAAGCTGTCTTTCAAGAAGAAATCCCTACAAATTCCACAGAATCTCTCAATTTTGTCTCTAGGAGGCCTTGGCAAGGACCTCAAACACAAGGATTCCATGATCAACTGTATAATCAACCCCCACCAAATTGGAATTCTTGGCAGCAACCTTGGCCCCAATTCTAAAATCAATCTCAAACTTGGGCACAAGGAGCACAAAATCCCTATGGAAGATACTCTCAGTACTATCAATATCCACCATCTTATCCACCATATCCAAATTTCCCTCCTCAACAAAATCCTCAACAAAATCATCAAAATCCACAACATCAAAATTCACCACTTCCATTACCATTTCCTCAGAAAGAAAATCAGTTACCTGCCCAACCCATACCAAACCTAAACAATAAAAATCCTTAGAACACATACATGATAGAAGGCCAACAATTTCCAACCTATTTGATTACTCCTTTAGACCTTAATGATGTTCAACTTAGGTCTGGAAGAATACTTGAAAAGAAGAAACCTTCTGTAATCATACAAGAGCAAAACAACTCTGAGGAAGATTCTCTACTGGTGAATAAAATTCTTGAAGAGAACACACCTTTCCAAGACCCAAACATTGAAAAATCAAAACAAAAAGAACCAATAATTTCAACTCCTATATTAGAATAGCCATCAACATCCACTTCTACACCTCCCTTTCCATAAATATTACAAATTGATAGGGGTGTAGAAAAACAAATTATGGTGCTTAATTATGATTTCCTAGATGAGCTGAGAAATGTTTGTATTAAGATTCCATTATTGCAAGCTATCAAGGAAATTCCAATCTTAGCAAAGACAATAAAGGAGTTGAGCATGAAGAAAACAAGAAAAAGAATAAGAGAGATAAAGAAAATTCAACTGGCAGGAAAAATAGCAGATATCATGATGGGTAAGATTGCTATTCCAAAGTATCTAGACCCAAGAAATCCAGTTGTTAAAATACACATCAATGGAACCGAGATCCAAAACACACTTATTGATTTAGGAGCAGCAATCAATATCATGAGTAGACAAATCATGGATAAACTGAAACTTCCTAATCTTCTTTTTACACCCACATTATTACAATTAGTAGACAGATCTGTGATCAAACCTGATGGGGTAATAGAAGACATTCCAGTGTCCGTAACAAATTAGCCATTTTTTACTAGTGTTATGATCCTAACTCCTAAGAATAATATAGGAGGGCATCCTATTATATTAGGAATACCTTGGTTAGCTACAGTTGATGCTTTCATTAGCTGTAGATCCGGTGATATGTACATCTCTGATGGTAGTTCAACCAAGAAATTTACCTTGTATCCTCCAGCAAAAACAATTACAGAATTAGATGATACTCAATGGATTGAGGATGAAGAAGACCTACAACCTCTCTTCACAATTTTAGAAATTAGTGAAGATAGCCAGATTCTGAATACCTTAGAAAATTTTGAATCCTCTTCGGAATACAAACATGAACAATTTCAAGAAGAATCCAACATTGAGTTTTTATTATCAAGACAGATGTCTCTTTATTCCATGGATAAATTTGGCAGCTCTACAATTGAAATATTTCCAGGAAAAACTTTAAACATAAACAAGAACCTAGAGAAATCTCAACAAGAAGATCTAGTCAAGATATTACAGAGACATTCTTCTGCATATGCTTGGGAGTACACTGATATGAAAGGGATAAGCCCTAAGACTTGCACTCATCACATCTACATAGAGGAAAATTGCAAACCAATCAGACAGCCTCAGAGACGGATGAATCCAAATCTTTGGGAGATTGTTAAAGAAGAATTACAGAAATTGTTAAATGTCAACTTTATCTATCCCATTTCAGATAGTCAGTGGGTTTCTCCTTTGGTAATTGTGCCAAAGAAAAATGGTAAGTGGAGGGTATGTATTGACCACTGGGAATTAAACAAAGATACTCTTAAAGATCATTTTCCCCTACCTTTCATAGATCAGGTGTTAGATAAATTAGCTGGCAAAAAGTACTTCTCATTTTTAGATGGGTTTAGTGGTTATAACCAAATTCAAGTAGCACTTGAAGATCAAGACAAAACCACATTTACCTGTCCTTGGGGTACCTATTCTTACCGAGTATTTCCATTTGGACTATGCAATGCACCTGCAACATTTCAAAGGGCAGTACTAGGAATCTTTTCAGATCTAATACATGATTGTGTAGAGTGATATATGGATGATTTGACAGTCTATGGAAACACATTTGAAGAAGTCTTAGCAAACTTGGAAAAGGTTTTAAAGATATGTAAGGAAGCAAATCTTTCACTAAGTCATGAGAAGTGTTTTATGATTTTTACTGAAGGAATTGTTTTGGGGCATCACATTTCAGGGGATGGGATTAGAGTTGATGAGTCAAAAGTTGAAGTCATCTCTAACTTATCTATTCCAAGTTGTCAAAAATATGTTAGGAGTTTTCTAGGATTTACAAGATATTATCGAAGGTTTATAGAAAACTTCACCAAGATAGCATCTCCACTTTTCAAATTACTTACCAAGGACTGTGAATTCCAGTGGAATCCTGATTGCCAGTTAGCCTTTGAGACCCTGAAAACAAAAATCTCTAAAGCACCTATCTTAAGGGGACCTAATTGGAAATTACCCTTTCATATTTCAACAGATGCCTCAAATACAGCTCTAGGAGCAGTATTGGGACAAAAAGACCTGATTCCTTATGCCATCTACTATACAAGTAAAAATTTGACTCCTTTAGAGTTAAATTATACTGTAACTGAAAAGGAGTTCTTAGCTGTTGTTCATTCCATAAATAAATTCAGACACTATATAACAGGCTATGAAACTTTTGTTCACACAGATCACTCTACAATTAAATATCTAATGAAAAAATCAATTACTAATGGCAGAGTCATAAGATGGTTATTTATTTTACAAGAATTCAACATTACCATTCTAGATAGGCCTGGGAAACAAAATACAGTAGCTGATTTCCTATCTAGACTCCAAAACATTAAAGACAATACTCCAGTTGAAGATCAATTCCCTGATGAATATCTTTTTGCAATTTCTACTCAAACTCCTTGGTTTGTTGACATTGCTAATTATTTAGTTTCAGGGAAATTTCCTTCAGTAATGAATGCAAGAGACAAAAGAAAGATCATTTATGACAGTGAAAAATATTCATGGGTTGCTAATGAGTTATACAAAACAGGTCCAGATTTTGTCATTAAGAGATGTGTTCGAGAAGATGAGATGCCTGAGATTCTCAAGGCATGTCATGATGAACCTTGTAGCGAACACTTTTCTGATAAGAGGACAGCTTATAAGGTCCTTCATTTAGGATACTATTGGCCATCCATTTTTAAATATGCTAAAGAGTATGTCAAAAGGTGTGACAATTGCCAAAGGGTAGGGAAACCTTCTCCTTCAGGTGAGATGCCATTGTAGCCTCAGGTACATATTGATCCTTTTGAGAAATGGGCTTTAGATTTTGTAGGACCTATTAGTCGTCCATCAAGACAAAAGAAATATATATTAGTTTGCATTGATTATGTTACTAAATGGGTAGAGGCCAAGCCATTACTTTCTGCTACTGAAGCATCTATAGTTAATTTTATTTTTGAGGATATTTTTACTCGTTTTGGTGTCCCAAGAGAAATTGTTATAAATGAAGGAGCTCAATTCACATCAAAGCTAGTGGAGAAAATGGTGGAGAGGTACAAAATCAAACACAGAAAATCTACTCCCTATCATCCACAAGCAAATGGTCAAGTGGAATCTACTAATAAGGTCATTGAAGAGATCCTAACAAATACTATTCATTTACATAGAAGAGATTGGGCAGACAGGCTTCTTGAAGCCTTGTGGGCCTATAGAACTACATGGAGAAGCACAACAGGTCATACTCCTTATGAACTTGTTTGTGGAAAACAAGTCTTGTTTCCCATAGAGTTTCAGATTCAAACTTTTAAAATGGCAGTCCAGCTAGGACTTGATCTAACAGAAGCACAAAAGAATATATTGGAGCAGATTAATGAATTAGATGAGATCAGATAGGATGCAGTCTAGAGAACAAATATAGTCCAACAACAAAGGACTAGATGGCATGATAAGTACGATAAGGAAAAGAAATTCAAAGAAGGTGACTGGGTCCTCTTGTTTGATTCAAAGTTTAAATATTTTCAAGGTAAATTCAAAACACATTGGCTTGGGCCATATGAAATTATAAATTTTTTTGACAATGGAGCAATAAAAATCAGGACAATAGATGAAGAAGAGGTCACTTTTCTTGTAAATGGTCATAGATTGAAACTGTATCATCGGCCACTTTCAAGAGAAGAATTTGTCAAGAGATTCCAAGAGAACAGTGATGTGAAGTTAATGAAGAAGAATCCTTCTTCTTCATCAACTTAATTGTATTTTCTGAAATCAGATGCATTAAAAAAAAAAAAAAGTATAAACATGAAAACTAATCATTGATTAGCATGTTTATACAGAAAAGATAAAGTGAAAATCAGAATCCTTTTGACACTTTATTTTTCAAATTTGTTCTTTTCCTGCAAGTAGCTATCATAAAATCTTAAGTGCAGGCCCACTTTACATATCTCACTTCATTCATATTTCATTCACTCCATTCATTCATATTTCATTCACTCCATTCTTTCATATTCCATTCACTCCATTCACACATACTTCATTCACTCCATTTCATGGACCATCTCATTTTTATTTCAAATTTGATCTCTTCTGCAATTGGGTATTACAAATCATAAGTTGCAGGCCACTTTTCATATCTCATTCCACTTCACATTTATGATCCATCTCATTCCATCATATTTCACTTCATTCATGCTTCATTCCACCATATTTCATGATCTATTTTATTTCATTTTCATACTAGATTCCATCCATGTTTCAAATCATTTCATTCCATGTTTCAAAGCTTTTATAGGTATATTTTGCAGCCAGACATTCTACAACCAGACATTCTGTAGCCAGACATTCTATAGCTAGATATCCTGCAGGAAACTATCTAGCAACCACTTGTTCAGCAGCAAATTGATCCTGCACACCTATGACAACAAGTAAAATCAAACGGATTATGAAGACTGAAAGATCAATGATTTTCAAAGGAAGACAAAGCATATTAAAAACCACAAAAATCAAAAGAAGGGCTAAGGTAACTTGTGATATTATTATGATGACAGATTATGAAAGTTTTAGTATGGTTAAGTCATATGTATATTTCATAAAGTTATTTTAATTATTCGTATTGATCAAGCCTATCAAGCCTATTATAAAATTCATGGACAAATCCCTTCCATTCCACCATATCAAGTCATCATTTATTAAAAATTAACGGTTAGTACTTGAAGTGACCTATTAGGTCATGTCACTAACCCGAGGTATTCAGTGATGATTTTGAAATTCTCACGAGATTTTTCCGTGGTCTTTTCACCTCATGACAGTTCTCAAACTCATTTTTCGAGTAATTTACCTTCACCATATCTCACTCATTCCATAACCACTTCATGTCATTTTTTCGTAGCCAATTCCTGTCTGCAAAACAGAGAAGTCATCTTTGGGGTGAAAACAACTCTCTACAACCATTTTTACCGTGAATAGAAAAGCAGTAACGGAGCAGTAAATTGAAGGTTGAGAAAAGAAGCCATGGGTCTCATTGTAAGGTCTGAACCAGTTGGAACCAAATACTTAGAGGGTTACCCACAGATTAGAGAGATGCTACAGCAGGTTGGGTGGTTACAGTTTTTGGAAAATTTCAATGGTTTTCATAAGGAGGTAACCAAGACATTTGCCCAATCTTTCAACGGGTCAGAAGTTGAAATAGGTGATGTCAATTTCGCTATCACAGAATCCTTCATTGCAGAAGCAGTAGAATTACCAAGACAAGGTGAACGATGGTTCAAAAACAAGGAATCTCACAATGAGGCATGGAGGCAGATGCTCAAAACACCAGGTATGGATATCTCAGTTTTCAATAAAGGCATTCCTAGTTCAGCCTTAAAGAATAAGTGGCAAAATATGTTATTAATTCTGCAAAAGTTTATAACTTGTGAAGGAAGGTTTGGCACCCTATATGTTTATCATATTCGGCTTATGATGCATTTCTTAGATGAAGAAATCAATTTACCCTTTTTCTTACTCCACAGCCTAAAGAGGATGGCTTCTAATGTACAAAAAAGGGTTCAATTCTTAGAAACCACCTTGTATCACCATGGCCTAGTTAAAATCCTAATTGAGCATCATTTGAGAAAGGTGGGAGACAATTGGGATGAGTTCCTCTTGAGGAATCACTTTGAAGAACCTAAAGAAACTCCATCTGAAGGAAAACTTGCAAGAAGAAGTAGGAGAGGAAAAATTTCCAAATCTGTTGAAATTAAAATAGGTAAATCCATACAAGAATACAGTGAGGAGATTATCTCTGAAAAATTGGCTGAAATCAAGAAACAACTTAAAAAGGAGAAGATAATAAGAAAGTATGCCAAGGAGAGAGGTGAGGGACCATCTAAACTAAGAAGAAGCCATAGGCTTAGAGGCATATTGAAGAAAACAGGGGTTAAGAAAACGGGAATCATAAATATTGAGGATGAAGAGACACCAACTGATAGATCTCCTCAGTACTAGTACGAAGAGGATCTTGATAGAGGAACTCCGGAGGTAGATCCAACATAACAACAAATCTATAATTATGTTGAGTCATTGGAAAAGAGAGCCTCAGAAAACAGAGGAAGAACTCCTAGCCCACAAGAGTCTTCCATTGAAGTGCTGAAAAGGGATAAATATGAACTGGAAGTACTTAATAGGCACATAAAAAATGAAAATGAAATCTTAAGGGAACAAGTCAAGCTGAAGAGTAACATGAACACAACTCTCTCTCTGCAAATGGAAAAATTGTACAAGGCTAGTGAGAAGCTGAAGAAGAAAAATAAAAAGTTGAGCAGGGCACTTATAAACCTGAGGTTCAAATTGGTCATAAGGAAGCCTAGGATGCCACTGAACATCAAGAAAAGCAGTAAAAGGAAGTTAGATGTCCTAACAGAAGTGTCAGAATACATGGATTAATTTCATGAGGACATGCAAAAGCTTTGCAGTGGGGGTATGTTGAGCCCCAAAGATGTCCTTTTCTTTCACCAAATTTCACTTCATTTCCTTTGTCATTTATCAGTTATAGGCTTAAAAGGTCAATAGGATTTATTAAAGTCACTTTAAGAATGCATACAATGAATGACTTGCTATACTTTTATGGTTTTGTTGTCGTAGTGATTTTCGACTAGACTCAGCTACAGAATGCAGCCATTCTGTAGCTAGTCGCATATTCCGTAGCTATCCTTATGTTCACACAGGTTACAGATGTCACTTAAAGGAAAAACGCATATGGTTGAAATCCAGAACTCACCTACATCATTCCTTTCCCTCTACGAAGTTTGAGCAAAAATCTACAAGTGGTTATGCACGTGGAAGAAACCAAAACTAGGAAGTAGATTTCTACCAGGACAAGGACTCTACATATGTCTTCAGAAAAGTACGAGGCCTCAACAGGAGTTCTAATTCAATTTTAATTGAAAAATACACTTATCCCTATTTCTTCTCAATGGCAGTTATGTATTTTGTTTATAAAAATAACTTGGTTAACCGAGAGACATTTAGCTAGTTGATGTTTTGTTGTTAAGTTGTCGAAGACTGTAATACTCTGTTTCGGAAGTGTTTTCCTTTAATGAAAGAAGTACCATTTTAATGCATGATTTGAAGCAATATTGAGGAGATTCGTGTGCTAATCCAACAGTAGAGGCCCCCTACTGTCTGAAAGGCTCTGTGTATTATTTTTAGATAAGTAACTTTAGCTCTGTTTCGTTCCTAATTTAGGCAGTTTCTTGAATTTCATGTTTTTATGCTCATTTATATCGAATAGTGCAGTCAATATTGTTCTCAAGAATTGTTCCAAAATATCACTAACATTGAATGAGATAGAGCTGTAGTATTTCGAAGGCTAATTGCATATTAGTTCAGTTCTATTCATGGTATTTCAAGTTTTATTAATTACATTCTAGCCCTGTTAAATTAGATTTAAAAGGCCTTCATTATTTACAAACTGCTCTTGTTCTTAATCTCTGTTGACACATCATTATCTTATGGACAAGAATTAGTAGTATCATTTTGAGGTCTTGACTGTTCTACAATTTCTCATAATTTTACCAACAACCCTTTCCAAACTTATTCCAAGAGATCTCTAACCCCTTGAATGAGGCTTAATAGTGACATTTTGAGTTGCAGAATGGGTTAATTTTTAGTGTCAAAAGTTAATTTAGCATAGAGTTCCTTACTATGTTGCAAATAATCTTTTCTTAACGTGTTCCAACAAATTTCTAACCATGGATGAGATTTTCTCTGTGATATTGTAAGTTGTTGTTTACATAGAAGAACCTCATTGCATCAAACTTATCCTTTTCTCAAGTTGTTCCAACATACCTCTAATGAAATGAATTTGACTGTGTGTGATGTTATGAGTTACTTTTCTTGTCAAACCTTGCAATCTGTGAATTAGCATTTTCTGTTCTTAGGTGCCATACATAGTTTAAATTTTGCTCTGTTCTAGTGTTACCAATAACTTCTCTTTGCCAACAACTTAGTTCTTTTCCTCTTAGCATAAAAACACAAAAATAAAAAAACTAGAAAACACTAAACACAATGAAGTAGGAATAAGATACCTAGGCACATACAGTGCACTTCACTTCAACAGTTTACTAGCCCTAGTTGACAATTTATGATATCAATTTAGGAACACTAAGTTGAGTAGACACACCTCTTTGTTAGGAGGACACTAAGGATTCTTAAAAACTTACCACAAGGTCGATAAATAATTCTTTTTGGATGGGCTTGAATTTTATATTCAAAAGTTTGTGGTGGAATTTTTGGTCTGCCAACAAAATAAATTTGAGACAATTAAGACCCCCGATCTGCTACAATATTTATCCATTCTAAGTCAACTTTTGGAGAAGATTTCAATGGATTTTATCGCAGGTTTACTGAAATCTGAAGGAAAGAGTGTCACCATGTTTGTAGTTGATAGAATCCATTTAAAGCCAATACAGTTATTACTGCATTTATGGAAAGAATTCAAAAGCTACATGGAAACCCAAAGATTATTGTAAGCGAAAAGGATCCCATTTTGACTGGAAATGTTTGGACAAAATTATTTTCTTTTCTCTGTACTCAACTAGCTCATGTCTCATCTTATCATCCTCAATCTGATGGGAAAATTGAGATAGTTAACAAATGTTTGGAAGAATATATTTGTTTCTTTGTATCTGATAAATAAACACAATGGGTCAAGTGGTTATCTCTCATTGAATGGTGATATAACAATTCTTTCCACACTACAGCAAAAATGACCCCATTTATGACACTTTATTGATATCATCCACCATACATCACATCATCTTTAAGAGAAAATTATAAGGTTCAAGCAGTGGAAGATCACATCCAACATCAACAAAAAGCTCTCCAACTCTTAAAGGATAAACTAAATCTGGCACAGAATCGAATGAAATAAAAACAACATCAACATCAAAATGAAATAAGTTTTGATGTAGGCGACTGAGTATTTCTCCTACTAAAACCATACAAAAAAATGCCCCTCAAGAAAGCTAAGAAGGATACAAAATTATTGCAAAAGTACTATGGTCCTTACAAGGTGTTGAAAAATATTGGTAATATGGTTTACAAATTGGATGTTCCTACATCTTCCTGAGTACACCCAGTTTTCTATGTTTCATGCTTAAATAAGGTTATAGGTGACAAACTCCTAGTTTAAAAAATATTTCCAATACATGAGAAGGAAGGAAAAATCATATTTGAAGTTGAAGTAGTCACAGAAACAAGAGCTCAACAACTACAAAATAGATCAATATCAAATTATCTCATCAAGTAGAATAACTTACCCACTTAAATTTCCACATGGGATGGTGAGAATGTTATACAAAAACATCCAAAACTACTCACGCATTGAGGGAAACACTTTTTTTAACGAGAGGGGAATGTTAGGTACCTATAATAATAGTGTATCCCCTTATTGTTATTTTTAGTGTAGGCCCCTTATTGTTATTGTTGTGCCCATGTATTCTCCACATTGTTATTATTATGGCCCATAGAAGCCCATTATTGTTATTGTTATGCCCTTACATTATTATTCTAATGTAGGCTTTGATTATATTATGACCGCTTAGACTCACATATATAGAAAGTATGTTTTTTCATTTGTATCCAAGAATTGTTCATTTATGTAATATAAAGGAGGTTTCCCCCTTGAAGTGGATAATTTTGAAGTCGTTGAGCTATATTTTCTTCTATTTTGTGAGTTGATTGCATAAAAACCACTATAGCTCCACCCCTCGTCCTCTTAAATATCTTTATCCAAAGTCCACCGTAGCAGTCAACCATCTTAGTATATGTTTCACCACCACCTAATGAGTTTTTCTTGACTCCACAATGAACTAGTTCGGTGTGTTCACAACAAAAAATATATCTAGCCTAGGATTGACTAGATAGATAAGGGAACCTATCAACTGCCTATATGGTGTCTTATTCACCAACTTTCCTTTTGAAGAAATTAGATTCTTGAACTTAGTGATCACTGGTGTAGAAATAGGCTTGAAATCATCCATCCTAAACCTATTCAACATCTCAACTCGGTACTTTCCCTATCTAAAAAAAATCTCTCATTGTTGCCATTGTTGGCTTGCGACTGCACATTACATGGAGAAGTGGTCCCTATAAGGAAATCACAGGGCAGAGGTAGAGAAGCAGTTCCCATTAGCGAAGACAAAGGCAACAAAGAAACAGTCGAGACAAAAAAACAACAAGGGAAGAGTCCTGAATGATGTTGGTCAATTCGTGCACACGTTCAGGTCGAGTCGTGAATGCTAAACCAGGTCTAGTAGTGAACGTGGGGCGAGTGTTCCATGAAAAAAAAAGAAATCATGAGGTGCAACCAAAGAGACAAGGTCGAAAAACCACAGTAAGGGGAGCAGTGATGACCGTTGATCTGAGCATCAGTCAATGGGGGAGCTTAAAATTGGAGTTGCAGGGCGCAAGTGTTGCAAGGTAGGCACAAAGGGTAAAATTTAAAAATGCCGAAGTGCAATGTGCGATGGCAGTGGGACCTAGCCACTTGCCACCTCGCTTTTTCATCCCATTTCCCTTGAAAATCACTAAACCTTACCTTTTCCTCCTTTCCGCCTCATTTTTTCACTTTACCTTCTTTCACCGCTACATCATTGGTTTCGTTTACCATCTACTTCCTTATTCTCTGATTGTGATTAAAGTCGGACCATACCTCTACGTCACCCTTTCTACCCCACCCTCCATCGCAGATCATATATTACAAGCTTTTCACATCCCAACTAAAAATTAAAAATCGCGATGGCCGACTTGTGATGTATTGCATCACATTTGTTTCAAATTACATCTGAAATAGCCACAATCTATTTGGTTTAACTTGTGACGCGACGGTTGGTCCACTAGAGTAGCTTTGCCCCCCACTTCATAGTCGTTTCCAATACATATCACATATCATATAAAACATCATAAATCTTTTCCTCGCCATATAAAACATTTTCCGATTGATAAACCCCACCAATTTCAGTGGGCTCCACTTCTCCCTGACACATCATCCTCAAATCAACACAAATCACACTTCGATGTTTTAAGCACTTACCTTATTTCCCAAATGATAAATTCTACGATGAGCAATGCGGGTGGGTCCCTCTCCCCGCACTTCACAAGTTTTAGATTTTAAACCCCCGTTGCGTATAGCTAAAACATAAAGTTTGTGATTTGTGATGTATTGTGGTCCCACCTCGCTTGCCATGTCACCCTACACTCCCCGCGCATTGCACTTCACATTTTTTAGAGTTCCCCCCCCACGCTTATACTTAAAACTTAAATTTTGCGATTTACGATGCAGTCTGGTCCCACCTTACCTACCACATCAGTCCACCCTCCTTGCGCATCGCACTTTGAATTTGTTAGAGTTTTCCCACCGTGCTTATATTTAAAACTTAAATTTTGTGATTTGCGATGTAGTTTGGTCCCACCTTCCCTCCACGTCACTTACCTTCTCCCCACACTTCGCACATCGCACATTTTAGAGTCTACCTTTACTACTTCATGGTAAAGAGTTGCGATTGCGATGTGGTTGGGCCCCACCATCACTTCTGATGTTCTCATTCGTTGTCACACGTCTCATCACCTGTAAGCCCTCCACATCCCTCCATCACCTTCTCTTCACCCCAATGCATCCAACAGTTCTTGTTTCATTTCGCACCCCTCGCTTTCGAACTTTAACCATGGGGAGGAGATCCGAAATGGGTGGTATCCATTACCGTCCACTCCTCTAGATGTTTTCCTCTCATCATTTCACACCCCCCATATCCGATACCATCTACCACTCGAGGCTCCATCCGATATCTGGTTCTCATTTCTACAATTCAAAACACTGTATGGGATTTTGAGGCAGAACATAAAGTTGTGGTTTATGGGTACTTCTCAAGAGATCTACGCTAAAGAACCAGTTGTGCTTAGCATGACTTGCCTCTTCATAATGGATTAAGTGGAAATCACCAGACTGAGGGAGTGGAGTGCTAGAGGAAATAGATGGAATTGTAAAATGACAGTCAGCCTGTACACCTATGACTGCTCCTCGGCATACGATCTTGAAGGCTCCCATTATTAGCCTCAATGGGTGACTGTTTCCTTTCTGTTTTTGGTTTAATTTTGATGATTTTTCTGGTGAAATCTCAATTTCACCCCATTCCTATTTTAATTCTCTCAGTACAGAATTAATTGCTCAATGTACACTCTACAAGTTAGGTAGCATGTTTTCATTTCATAGACATGGGTCGATCATAAATGATGAAGTACGATAGACCCTTAAGTGAAACTCTATATATAGTCAGTTCTAAGATGAAAGTAGGGTTCTGGAATTTTGGAAGAATTTTTCTTTAGTTTTGTATGATTGTACTCCCTATGATTTGAGATACATATTTGGGAGAGCTCTTTGAACTTAATATAATACAATGTTTTTATTTGGATTCCAGATGGAGCAATGAGTAGTATGTATCTGTTTTCCTCTATTATCAACAATCTCTTTTTATGTATAATAATTTGTCATACAATGTTGCTTTGAAGGTCCGTGTAATGTAGTTGCTGGTAGTCTGCAATTTTATTCATGAATTTGTGTTTGCATAATGCTCAGGTGTTAACACTCATGTATTAAGCTTGTTGCACTCCCTTAATTTGTGCTCTACAAACCTCTATTTTTTCCCATATCTCATTCATATCCGCTTCCTTTGAGGTCACTCAGAGAAAGATTCTTAAATATCTTAAGCCTATCTCTTGTGGGTTCATTCTCCATTCCTCCTCACTGCCTCTGCACATTTTCAAGCTTATTCTCATTGTTTTATACTTGGCCCAACTAAAATCCATCAGCCTCATAACCTCCTGAGCCCTCTCACCATTTGGGTAATTCACATGAATCAAGCTCAAATTGTATTCTCTATTCTTGAACCATGAAAACCATTATTATCTTGACCCATATTCTATCAGAGGCATTTATACAATTTCCCACATTTAACCTATGATTTTAAGATGTCCTAGCCACTAGTATTTTGCAACTCAAGGTTGTCTATAGGATCTACAACATATTTTTGACGTCGTTGTCGGGGAAACAAATGAAGAAATATCTTCCCTAGGATACGACATTATCTTCGCCCTTCAATTAGGTGAGCACGAAGGGTTGAGAATTGGTATTCCTCATCTCGGCGACTCCACTGTAAAACAATCCTAATCAGAAATAATCCTGGCTTTACAAGGCCTCACACCAGATCCAGATTCACCATCTACCTCCACCTCCAAATTAGATGGTTGTGCCGAGTTTCCTTTTGAACAAGTATGCCCCCTTGGCCCTCCCTCAGCCTCTAAATATGCCACAAGATTATTTAAATCTCTTGCCTCAGTTCACCAGGGAAGATAGAAATTCTGCGCAAAGACATATTGAAAACTTCTGCAAATTTGCTGAGAATGTAAACGTAGAGCACTTAGATGTGGTATTAAGGCTTTTTGTCTGATATTTGAATGGGGAAGCCTAGAAATGGTTGAAGTCTCTAGCTGACCACATAGTCCACACCTCAGAAGAAATGGAAAATTTCTTCCCACTGAAATGGGAAGAAAAAAGGGACCATGGATATGTCCACATAGAGTTCAACGCTCTCGAGAAGATGAAAAATGATGATGTAATGAAGTTTATAAAGAGGTTCAATAAGATTTATAATGATCTTCCTGCTGAAATAAAATCTCACCAAGAAGCTTCTAAGGTGGTTTTCGCCAGATATTTTGAGCTAGATTTTGGATTCACCTTAAGAGAAAGAAAATCCACATCTATGGATCAGATCTAGATTGATGCATTGGAGGTAGAAGCAAACTTTTCTTCTACTAGTAAGTTCAAGGGGAAGACAGAACATGAAGCTAGAAGAAAGAAGGAGGAGGTGGCTTCTACCTCAAATCAGGAGAGGGAATCACAAGAGTATAGACTTAAAGAAATGTAAAAGCTGATCAAGAACCTCTCAAATAAGCTAGTTAATATTGAATTAGAGGCCAAGAGCTCCCCTCCTCATTCCAAACAAATTATTCCTGATCGGGGGTCTAATCCTCAAAATCGAAGGCCCCCTCTGAAATTTTTTCAATAGACTTAAGAAGCCTCAGAGAGCCAAGAAGATCAATTCCTCACCTACTCTGATGATGAGAAGGGTGAACTTACCTCAGAGGGGGAGAAAGAAGAGAGGGAAGTTCCTTCGGGAGATCAAGATATTGAGAAGTATTGTAGGAAGTTCATGGATTTCATGCAAGCTTAACTCCAGAGGAAGTATGATCTCCGGTCCTCTAGAAGGAGAACCTAAGGCTAAGAACAAAATGAAGAGTTAATATCAAGAGAACAAACCCCTCCTAGTCTTGCTAGTAAAGGGAAGAAGTAATTAAAATAATCAGTCCCTCATATGTCCACTGCATCCTCTTCCATAAAGCAATAAGTTGGTCCTCCCTAAGATAAGAAGCCCTCACCTATACCCTTGAAACCACCTCACCCTCCTAAAGAGAAGTTCGAAGAATCCATTACAGAAAAAGGACCCACTCCCTTTAATATCCAAGAAGAACAATCCATGGTGGTTCTTGGAATGCATGTGGAAAACAAGTTCCTTGCCTATTCTGAAGAATAGAGAGGTGAGCTTACCATCCATGAAGAAGGAGAAGAGCTAGATTATTTCCCAGAGGACAACAATAAAAATCAATATAAGTCTGGTGATCTAAAAGTAGTGGAAGCATAGCTTAATTGTCTAGATCCACAAGAGCACCTTAAAATAGTAGTGTTGTATTTATAGATTGAACACAAATCAAGTGTTCCCAATGAAAGCTAAGAAATTTCACCAAAAGAAGACCAATTAGGTTTTCTAATTGAAGATTACTCAAGTATTCCTTCTGAGTGTGCAGATCTTGAAGAAGATCATAAAATTTCTTCATGGTTAAGTTCTTCATGGGGTTTTGAGGGAACACAATATATTGTTATTAGTCAAGATCCTTTACATGAGATGATCAAGAGTTTGCAGCTCCTATGCAAGTCTCTGTATGACAAAGGAAAATATGAAGAGCACACAAAGAAGTTGATTATAATGGAAAAGGATAAGAAACAAGAGCCGTCATTATTGTTTGAAGACAATTAGTGGCAATGCACAAGCAAAGCAACGATTTGGAATGAGGTTTGTTTTCTTGTTGCAAATCCTCTAGAAAAACTCATGTTGCATGTTTACCATGATCCTTTGGGTAGTATATTTTTGTCATTAGTGAAGGAGGAATTTTCCAGGTTCATCAATATTGGAGCTATGAAATTCAGTTGAAGAGATAAGTTGCCACGTTTTGAGCCCATTTCTCTACCTAGAGGAATGGGATGCCAATCTCAGTTGAGCACTCATTTGCTTGGCTGGTTACATTGGAAGTTTTATTATTATTTGAAAAGCTCAGTACTATGAGCACATTTCCAGTTTAGTTTCAAATTGCTTTGCAGTTTTAAGTTCAAATTTGTTTCAGTTTCCAATTTCAACATAGTTCAGATTTCAACATTTAAGATTTGCAACATATGGTAGGGATTTCTATTTTATACAGTTGGCAGTGCACAACGTAATGGTACTTTCAATCCAAGCTTACAGTATGCATTTATGACTCCATGAGCCCAATAAGAAAAATACATTCAGGTCTGCAGGTTCTCAACACACTTAGAACAACACGTTATCCCCCGATAAAGCGAATGTTGGCCTGTGACTGCACATAACATAGACGTGGTGACTGGTCCCTATAAGGAAAGCACAGGGTAGAGGTAGAGAAGTAGTTACCATTAGCGAAGACACGGGAGGTAGAGAAACAGTTAAGAAAAAAAAACAATGAGAGAAGAGTCCTGAACGAGGTTGGGTCAATTCATGCACGCGTTCAAGCCAAGTCATGAATGCAAAATCAGGTCTAGTCATGAATGCAGGGTAGGTGTTCCACGAATAAATAAGAAATGACTGGGCGCAACCAAAGAGACAAGGTTGAAAAAACACAGTAAGGGGAGCAATGAGGGCTATTGATCCAAGCATCGATCAACGGTGGAGATTAAAATCGCAGTCGCAGAGCGCAAGTGTTGCAAGATAGGCATAAAGGGTAAAAGTTAAAAATGCCGAAGTGTGATGTGCGATGGCAGTGAAACCCAGCCACCTGCCGCCCCCATTTTTAATCCCATTTACCTTAAAAATAACTAAACCTTACCTTTTCCTCCTTTCCACCTCATTTTTTTACTTTTCCTTCTTTCACCGCTATATCATTGCTTTTTTTTACCATCTGCTTCCTTATTCCCTGATTGCGATTAAAGTGGGACCATCCCTCCACGTCACCCTTTCTTTCCCACCCTCAATCGTAGATCGTATATTATAAACCTTTCACATCGCAACTAAAAATTAAAAACTACGATGGCCGAGTTGCGATGTATAACATCACATTTGTTTCAGCTTACCTTTGAAATGGCCGCAATCTATTTGGTTTAACTTGTGACGTGACGGTTGGACCACCACATCAGCTCCTCCCCCCACTTCACATTAGTTTCTTATACATATCACACATCATATACAACATCATAAATCTTTGACTTAGCACATAAAACATTCGCCGATTGATAAACCCTCCCAATTACGGTGGGCTCCACTTCCCCCTGACACATCATCCTCAAATCAAAGAAAATCGCACTTCGTGGTTTTAAGCGTTTACCTTATTTCCCAAATCTTAAATTTTGCGATGATCGATGCAGGTGGGTCCCTCTCCCCGCACTTCACAAGTTTTATATTTTAAACCCCCGCTGCTTATAGCTAAAACTTAAAGTTTGCAATTTTCGATGTAGTCTGGTCCCATATTACCTGCCACGTCACTCCACACTCTCCGTGTGTCACACTTCGCATTTGTTAGAGTTTGCCCCCCATGCTTAGAATTATAACTTAAATTTTCTGATTTGTGATGTAGTCTGGTCCCACCTTACTTGCCACGTCACTTTTCCCTTCCCACGCATCGCACTGCACATTTGTTAGAGTTTTCCCCCCAGGCTTATACTTAAAACTTAAAGTTTGCAATTTGCTATGCAGTCCAGTCCCACCTTCCCTCCACGTCACATACCTTCTCCCCGCACTTCGCACATCTAACATTTTAGAGTCTACCTTTACTACTTCATGGTAAATATTTGCGATTGTGATGCGGTTGGGCCCCACCATCACTACTGCCATTCTCATTCGTTGTCACACATCTCATCACCGCTAAGCCCTCTGCATCCCTCCATCACCTCCACTTCACCCCAATCCATCCGACGGTCCTTGTTTCATTTCACACCCCCCACAGCTTTCGAACTTTAACCATGGGGAAGGGGTCCAAAATGGGTGGTATCCATTACCGCCCACTCCTCCACATGTTGTCCTCTCATCATTTCTTACCCCCCTTCTCCAATACCACTAACCACTTGAGACCCCCTCTGAATTCTGGTTCCCTTTTTTACAATTTGAAACATTGCATGGGCTTTTTAGGCAGAACAAACAGTTGTGTATTATGCAGCCTGCTCAGGAGATCTTTGCTAAAGAACCATGAGTGCTTAGTATGACCAAAATTTTCATATTGGATTAAGTGGAAATCACCAGACTGAGGGGGTGGATTGCTGCAGGCAATAGATGGAATCGTAAAATGATAGTAAGCCTATACACCTACGACCGCTCCTCGCCATATTGTCTTGAAGGCTCCCATTATTAGCCTCAATGGGCATCTGTGTCCTTTCTTTTGTTGGTTTAATTTTGATGATTTTTCTAGTGAAATGTCAATTTCATCCCATTCCTTTTTTAATTCTCTCAGTACAGAAGTAATTTCTCAATGTATGCTCTACAAGTTAGGTAGCATGTTTTGATTTCATAGACATGGGTCGATCATAAATGATCAAGTACCATAGACCCTCCAGGGAAACTCTATATATAGTCAATTCTAAGATGAAAGTAGGGTTCTGAAATTTTGGAAGAATTTTACTGTAGTTTTGTATGATTGTGCTCCTCGTGCTTTGAGAAAAATATTTGGGAGAGTTGTTTGAACTTAATATAATGCAACGCTATTATATGGATTCGAGATGGAAAAATGAGTAGTATGTATCTGTTTTCCTCTGTTATCAGTAATCTCTTTTTATGTATAATCATCTTTCATACTATGCTTCTTTGAAGGTCCATGTAATGTAGCTGCTGGTAGTTTGCAATTTTATTCATCAATTTTTGTTTTCATAACACTCAAGTGTTAACACTCATGTATTAAGCTTGCCGCACTCCCTTAATTTGCGCTCTACGAACCTCTATTGTTGCCCATATCTCATTCATATCCGCTTCCTCTGAGGTCACTAGGGGACATATTCTTAAATCTCTTAAGCCTTTCTCTTGTGGATTCATTCTCCATTCTTCCTCACTACCTCTGCACATTTTAAAGCTTCTGCTCATTGTTTTATACTTGGCCCAAATAAAATCCATCAACCTCCTGAGCCCTCTCACCGTTTGGGGAATTCACATGAATCAGGCTCAAATGGTCTTCTCTATTCTTGAACCACCAAAACCATTATTCTCTTGAACCATATTCTGTCAAAGGCATTTATACAATTGCCCACATTTAACCTCTGATTTTAAGATGTCCTAGGCATTGGTATTTTGCAACTCAAGGTTGCCTCTAGGAGCTACAACAACTACCACACCTCTAACCCCTAAAATTACTGCATCAATCTCATGTCCTTCATATTGAATTTTGAATCAAGATCCTCCTTGCAAATCCCTATGGGATTCTCTGATCTGCGTAGGAAGATACATAAAGTATCGAGATTATTGACTCACCCTCAACATGTAAATAATATAAGTTGGGATCTACCTCACTTTTGGTGAAGCCCAAGCTAAGAATATATCTATTAATAATGGCATATGATGTTCGTGAAGCTTGCTTCAACCCATAAAGCGCCATTTTCGAGTTGCATACATGATAATCTCTCCCATGCACCTCAAAATCATGAGGTTTCCTAATACACACGTCTTCCTAAAAAAAGCACTAGGGAAAATAGTATTCACGTCCATCTATGTATCATCCACTCCATCTATGAAGCAATGGGCATAATTTCTCTCATGGATGTATATATGGAACAAGTTGTGAATGTATCTTTATAATCGACTCCCTCATTTTGGGAAAACCCTCTCAATGTGAACCTCACACTATACCTTTTTACACTACAATCAAATGCAAGTTTGATCATATATATCCATCGATAACTTAAAACTAATTTTCCCTCAAGTCTTTGAACTATGTCCCATACATCACTTCTCATGTTGGAGGCATACTCCTCCACTATGGAATCCCTCAATACCTTCTCATCTATAGCCTCCTGAAAAGGAGAAGGCTTGAAATTGCTAACATTGCTTAATAACGCAAAATAACCAGAAAATAAATGAGTGTTATGATATGCCTAAAAGTGCTACTATGAGACTACACATGCTCCTCAGCATATAAAAAGGTTTTCCTGACCCATCTCAGCTTCCTCCTAATAGAGATATAAGGAACATCTAGCTCATCATCCAAATTTACTAGTTGTGTCCTTGATGTTGGTGTTTGTAATCCATATTTAGCCTTAGGAGTTTCTCTCTTTCATTCCTATACAACTGTTCATATTTTTCATGAGATATCCTAAGGTATCAACCCTCATGGAATATGATAGTTGTTGGCACTTGAATCAACACTTGGAATGCAGCAGGCGCTTGACCAGACACATCTTAAACTATAAAGTAATTTAATGATTTGTTTTGTGAGGTTGGTAGATGGTATAAACTTTTGTACACTGAAAGAGATTTCGGTCAAATCCACAGTTATACTAAAGAGGGAATTCTAACTTGATGTGGTAGCAAGGTGCAAGTTTGTAGTCTATGAGGAGAGGAAACTATAAGATGAGAGAAGAATCAATAGGTTTGTAAAACAGAAATCTACTGATTTAGTAGAAATTGACGAAAGTAGCAGTTTGAAAATATTCCATTGAGAGAAAGATATTTCTAGTATGACAAGATTCTGACTGAAATATCATGAAGAATAACTATCAGGAGTGATGCTCTTCCACTATTATAACATATATTTTATCAGGAATTCTCACTGTGTGAGACTAACAAAAACTGATAAAACACATAACATGCTTAAGAGAATAATTAAAACACATAAAAATATCATGATTTTCAAACTGGAACTGTAAGAAAGGAGATATAGAAACATTAGTAAAGTATACAATACACACAAAAAATTGGTAATAAGTCCTCAGTAGTATTCTTCCATTTCATTCACAAAAAATATTACAGTTCATATAAGTCAAAATTAAATAACCACCAACCACCCTTGACTTCATATCATTTTGGCATATATATACAAAATATGATACTTTCCTCTTTCACATAAAAAAGGTAAATCTATTTCAACAGTCATTACAACCTTGTGCAAGAGGTGAGGCTTATCTAAAACTTTAATACAGAGTGTCATGACATAATGAAAATAACAACATTAAGGCTAACAGTTTGAAGTGGTTTGTATGATGTGGCAGTTTTATGGGAAAAATCCTCTTCCATTCTAACCAAATCCATAAAAAGTGCAAAAAATAGTGAAAATGGTGTGTTGATGTTCCTTGTATGTTGCCTGGTGTCTGGTAAAAACATGATGGTACTGAGAGTAGTGGTAGAAAATTGTTTGAGAGAAATTCTTCCGCAGTTCCACTATTCCTTTTTCTTTTTTGGTTGAAAACCCTTTGTAATGGTAGAAAACTTGAAACTTTTGGATAGAATGACAGAGTTTCATTTTATGAGAAATTACAAAGAAAATCCTTTGAAACAAGTTTAATTGATAGAGAAGACATGGAGCAGAATAAATGATAAGTGATGGGGGTGGTGACGTGCCGAAGCAGTGGGACCGATCACAGATCACGCATGGGAAGTTTTATTTTGAAATGCAGGAGTTAAATGTTGAAAATGGTGAAGTGTGAGGTGTGATGAGGGTGGAGGTGACGTGGAAGAGAAATGGGACAGATCGCAGATCCTGCATCGGAAGTTTTAAAAACATACATACACATGCAATGAAAAAAATTTATTAGAACTTTAAACAAAACCACAATTGTACCCAAACAATATGCATTCCCATGGAATTATGGTTCTTGGGCCTGACAACCAGTTGACCAATAGGAAGCAATCATAGATTGGTCGCTCGCAAGTTTAACTCTACACTGATAATGACTAAACCTTAAACTATGTTATTTACGAAATCACGCTAGTGCTCTACACGGACATTTTCCCCTCGCCTCATCTCATCGCAAATCGCTTAACATGCCATGCAAAGCCTTAACAATAAACTTTAAAAACTGCGATTTGCGAAATCACTCCATTTGTTCTTTAATCTTCACCATTGATATGTGCCCAGATCTGAAAGTCTTTGTTGCTTGATCTTCACCTCATCACATCGCCAATCACTTAACATACCATGTGATTTGACTTAACAATAAAACTTAAAAATTGCACTTTCTGAATTTACCCCATGTGTGCTTTAATCTCAGTCGTCATTTGCTCCCTTTTGGATCTGCAATTAGATCATGGCCATCCAATCCTTTTCCAAGCGGTTCTTCTCCGTTTCTTCATTCATTAATCTATTTCCTGGCCAAATTCCTTTAAATATTGTCTTCTTCTCTTCTTTAGATGTCCCACTCTATTGGTTAAGCTGATTTCTTCCAGCTACGCTTTGATTTTAAAGAACTCTGGTTGCCATGAAGCCTTAATTTGCCTGCTTTGAAAACTGATTGCATGTTTATCTATAGCCTCTTTTCCGAGATAATCAAAATCTCAATGAAATAGTTGCACTTTTCACTATGTGGAATATATGACTTCTATTTCTAAGGAATGGTTACCCTTTATTGTATTATTGTTTTGATAATGAACTTGCAAGAAAGGTAACTATTATTCGAGACTAGATGACTGCAATTTTATTACCCAAACATCTACTAACCCTCAATACTAAAATAAGAAAAAATAGGGTTTTAAACTTATTTTAGGACTTTAAAACACTATGAAACATATTCACTTAAAACTACCTTGATGTTGGGACCCTTTTTAACTTTTATTGGAAAAGACTCAAACTTTGGACATGGACTAAGACACAATAAAAATTTGAAAACAGTGACACAATGGGACTTACACCATTAACATTTTCAGTGCTAACAGTGGCTCCTATTGGGGATGAAGTCATCCCTTTGAGGCTTCAAGGGCTGTAGACTCAGTGCCCCAAAAACTCTTGAAACTTAGAAGACTTCTTAAAAATAGAGGCTAGGATTCACCATTGACATACTGGACTCAAGACTGACCATATATTTAGACATAAGTACCATTGGGCATGGAGCTTACTGACACATCACACCATATATTTACGATGGAGTGACTCAAATGACTTTACTAAATAAATAATCTTTGAAGAAAATGACCATTGACTGGGCCTCTAGTCAGCTGATCATCATCCATATGTTTGAGCATAAAAGTATTATTCTCCAAAACTTCAGCAATTTTAAATGGCCCAAACCACAAATTGTTTAAATTACCATGCTTTCCATGGTCTTCTCTCCTAGCATCCCAACGAAGCACCAAATCATTCTCCTGAAACAACTGTTGATTTTCTCTTTTTATCAAAAATGAAACTTTAGCCTGATACTTTTGAACTTTTTCCAGCAATGATTCTATGATTTGGTGTGCATCTATCAATTGTAACATTCTCATTTGGATTGGGTTTTCATAATCAACTTCATCTTGTAGGAACTTCATCATAGGAAGAGCTAACTGCAAAGGCATTACAACATCTATACCATATAAAAGCTGAAATGGAGACATTCCAATTGATTTTTTACCACTTACTCTATCTGCCCACAAAGCATGTATTTGTTGAGTGTCACAGTTCCTCTTATTTTTAGGCAACATTTTCTTAATAATCCTTACCAAATTTTTATTTGATGACTCAGCCAAATAATTACATTGACGGTAATAAGGTGTGGAATGAGTTAATTAAATCCCATATTGCTGACAAAATTTGTACATATTAGTGGACTTAAAGGCCATTTCATTATCAATTACTAATTTTTGTGGACAACCAAATATTGACATAATATTTTCCAACAAAAATATAATAATTACCATATAAGTAGCATTCCTAGTTGGTACAACTTCAATCCATTTAGTGAAATAGTCTGTATTTGTGAGAATCCATCTATGATGTCCCGATGAAGGTGGATGAATTTCACTGATGAAATATAGACCCCACTACTGGAAAGGAACATTTGCTAAAATAGGAATGAAGGGTAATGGTAGCAATTTATGTTTACCAGAAAGTTTCTGACATTCGACATAGCTCCTGAATTTGGCAAAGACATCAGAGAAAAGAGTTGGCCAATAATAGCCAGCTCTTAAGATTTTCTTTGCAGTTGCTCTCTAATACAAATGCCCTCCACACACTCTTGCATGTATCTCTGTCACAATCTCCTAGGATTTTCATCATCTACGCATCTTAACAAAACTCCAACATGATATTTCCACTAAATATGGTCTTCAAAAATGCAATAATTCATAGCTCTCAGTTTAAAAGCTCTTCTTTTATACATCTCCATTTCAGGTGGACAATTTAAATTTAATAAGAAGTAAACTATATCCTTGTACCAATCTAAATTGAATATTTTAGGATCATAATTAACAATACCTTCTCCATCTTCTCCTTCAGCTACCTCTACATTTAGATTTAAAGCTTTGCAGTTAGATTCAATCGTCAAGTGAGCCAAGCCCTGACCCTTTATCAATTTAGTTCGTTTGATCTCAACATCAAATTCTAGAATCTTGGTCAGCCATCATTCTCTCCTTCCATCTGTATCTAATTGTAGTAATACACCTTTAACAGTGATATCTGGCACAAAAGCAATTATTTTTTAATGCAACACATAAACTAGAGAATACTTCAAAGCCTTAGCTAGTCCATATGTTTGTTTTTCAGTCAAGTTGTACGTTAATTCAACATCCCTCAAATCACGACTAAAAAATGAAATTGGCTGCTCCAAACCCTCCTTATTCTTCTATAGTAAGACAACTACAATTGTTTCTTTTGAAGCATATGAAAAAATCAGAAAATCCTTTTCAAAATCGGGACTAATAAAAACTGGTACTTCGGTTAAGGTAGAATTAATTGCTTAAAAATAATCTTTAACTTCATCTCACCACTTAAATTCTGCATATTTTTCCAGCAAAACATTTATATGTTTGATCAAATATGCAAAGTTAGGAACAAAATGCCTCAAAAAATTGATTTTCCCAAAAATTACTATAATTCCTTCTTATTTCTTGGCAAACCAATCTTCAGAATAGCTTCTACTCTTCCAGGATCAATACAGATGCCACTTTCTGTTACAGTATGTCCCAATAATCTACCTTATTGAACAACAAAACATGACTTTTTTGGGCTTAAGGACATACCAAACTTTCTGCATTTGTCAAAAAGTTGCTTAAGATGTTTCAAGTGGTCTCCATAACATTTTTAATATAATATGATGTCATCCACATAGATGACCACAAATCTGTCCTTTTCTCCCACAAAGGCAATATCCATTGCCCTTTGAAAGTTTGCGTGTGCATTCATCAAACGAAATGGAATTTTTTTGTACATGAATGTGCCCCAGGGTGTGGTAAATGTTGTATTTTCTCTGTCTTTCCTATTATAAGGTCCCACCTTACTTGCCATCAATAATATAGAGAAATAGAGGTCACATAATCATTAATACTCATTTACACAAAATCCTAAATAATTAGTCACTGTAAAATTGTTTCCAACGACAAGCCCTTTTTTATCAAAGCTTTAGATAATACAAGAAACAATTGTCTTATTCTCTATTCACACTTCAGGAAATTATCAAATTCATTTTCATATTCATACCAAGATCTTTTAGACATAAGAAGCTACACATATTAAATAGTCTATTGAAGCTACACCCATTAAATATTCAATTTATAATTTATAGTACATAAACGATAGTCACTAAGACTTTTACACTAACAATTTATATGCACCAAATCTATAGCCATTCATGAACTTTTACAAGCACTTTTCAAACATGCAATAAATAGTTATAGAGGCTTTATGACAAACACTTTGCAAGCATGCAATCAAAAGACATTGAGGCATTTTGTCAAACACTGGGAAACAATGAATTTAAGATTATTCTTCAACATATTTATCTCCTAAAATTCATAAATTGAAACTTTAAATGTTGGCATCTTAAAATAGGGACTAAATAATCTTAGTATTTCATCAAAGACTCAACAACATGCACACATAACTCACAACAACGATCTGAAAATCGCCCAGATTTCTGATCTAGGTTCTTAAAAGTATTTTTTTTTTGAATCAAATCAGGGGTCACATTTCCAATAGCCACGGATACCCCCTGATGTCAGGCGGAATCAAACTAAAAATGCCCAGGAATGTGATTCTTAAAACAACAAAAAAAATTATATCCTTAATGTTTCATTTATGAATTTTGTCAAACACATCGAATGAAAACTTTCAACTACAACACTACATGAGGAAAAAAAAACCCAGAGTTCTACCACTAATATATTCTCATTGAATTCACACATTTCTAAATCCACGATATGAGTTCTTGAAAAATTTTACAACCCACAAGTTAATTCATTTGACATGATTTGACAAGCTTATTGCACCTAGCTACAGTTTGAAAAACACATGGCAGCCCTAAATGCTACAGCCATTAAGGCTTTCTGTCAAAATTATGATAGTACTATTACAACAACTTGAATAAAAAAACATTGAATTATTGATGAGAATAGGAAACATAATCCATAACTAGAATTTATCTCAAACTTACCTCAAGTGTTTTATCTGCCAAACTATATTTTAGTTCGATTATTTTTGCATTTTCTTTTAAGGGTTTATTCTATAATTCCTCCAGGAATACTTTGGGTACATGTCCATTTTCTTACTTCCGGTGTAAGCTACAAGTTAGCATTTGTTCATGCATAAATAAATTGATAGCATTACTCATTAACGTATTTTTTTCAAACACTTTGCAAAATATCCCAAAACCCTTCTGAAACAAGCATATAATTACTGGAAACAAAACCATAAATCGTGAAACACTTACCCAAGTTCTTTATAATTTATTTACAATTACCTTCAATAATATTTGGCTTTCCTTTCTCAAATTATACAATACCAAGATTAGTACCACAAACTACACCAATAATAACTCCAATACTAAGATCTAAACATCCATACATATAGACTGATCTAGTCTTCATTTTTAACTAATCAATAATATTCTAGTTAACATAAGCTTAAATCAAAATTAGATGCTTACAACAATTTAAATTTCTAATTTTATTTTATGCTAAAGCTATACTATAATTTTAGGACAATGGAAATTATACCTGAAGAGATATTCGACTCCAGTTGTTGAGAATATGATCCACCTTTGATCCCTTAACCAACTCATTTGAACCATCCGGTTTTCCACCCAACTATATCTAGGGAGAACTCCTCCCCCTGGAACCCCCGAGTTTTAAAATCTCACAAACAGTACGAGAATATAGCAGTAGAGAGAAATACAAGGCAAGTTGAGGAAGATAAGTTTCAATTCCTCCAAATACCACTCATGGTCAGCTGCACCATGTATAGCTACTTAGTAATTTAGTTTAGGGATTTCAAATTAATTTCAAAAGAAATTGGCTACACTCCAAGTCCCTCCCTCTCATAATTTTTTTTTCAAATCTCTCCAACTCTTGGTATCACCATGCACCACCCCCATGTGAGAATACATGAGACACATATATAGGAGGAGCAACAAATTATTTTCATAAAGGAGTAAGATGGATGCCTTGTATTCCATTTAGATGATTATAACTCATGCCATTAAGGAGAGGTATGCATGCCTTAATTAAGGAGAGTGTAACATATGCATTCAAGTGAGTGTAAGAGGAACATTTTATGAAGTGTATTTAATGAGTGTAAGAGGAATATGCTAATCTTTGATGAGTTCATAAAATAGTGTAATGTATTATTAAAAGAGAGAGAGAGAGAGAGAGATTTACATAGACCCATGAGAATAATCAAGGAGAGAGGTGTGAAGTGTTTGAGGAGATATAATTCCCTTTTAATAATAATATCATAATCTCATAATAATAATAATAATAATAATAATAATAATATTAATAATATTGAGGATTAAGTCAAGATTTAACTATTACAGTTGATTAATCATAAGTTATGTGATTTTCTTTCAAGTATAATTCATTACCTATTGATTGGAGGTCATTTAATATTTTTGGAAAGTCATACTTGAAACGGTGGACATGACTTTCTATTTTTAGAAGGTCACTCTAGAATTGTTAGGAATGAGATTTTTTTAAGGAAATTCATCTGTGAGCTGCCCATGAGTGGTATTTTTCTTCTGGATAATAGGGATTCCACACCCCTGTTGTAAGCATCTTTGTTCCTTAGTATATTGAGGACTCCGCACCCTGATATACTCTAAAGATCCAAGATTCCACACCTTCATATTTTTAAATATTCAGGACTCCGCACCCAAAAAATTTCATTATAGATTCAAGACTCCATGTCTTTATATTTCATGGATTTAGGACTCTGTGCCTAAATCCTTTTATTATGTATCAGAGGCTCCACGTATTTATATTTCATGGATTTAGGACTCTGTGCCCTAATTTTCATGGATTCTCATGTACTCTGATTTGAAACTCCATGTTTCACCTTAAGGTACTGATTGTGAGCTCATACCCATTTGATGGTTCATTGGTAAGGTCTTCTTCCAAGACCTGCACACATCACAATCTCATAAATCAAATAAATCAAATTAATTTCATAATTAACTTATTCACATTTTACCAAAGATTGTGCATGACTTCCACAATCATTTTGGTTTTGGAGAAATGACTTCCGCATTCATTTATAACTTGAGCATCCTTGTTGGCAATGGCCAAGTCCCCTGCCACATCATGCTTAGTACGAGATTACACACATATAATCATACAAATCATGTATCATCCATAAATCATAATTAACCATATGTTCCACATAACCATGATCATCCATGGATCTGTGTCTCAATCTTGAATCACCATTCATGTCATACACTTATGTCCAAAATAGGATACCAAAGGAGAAAACATCGCTAATATGCTCTTAACCAAAATCGATTCTTATACACACAACCATAGATATTATCATAAGCACACAATAACCAAGTGACCCAAACTAGATCTATAGCATATAAGAATGTACATAAGTCTGTCATACATAATATTAGATCATTATATGAAAATCACCATCTCTAAGTGTCATCAAATCTATCTCACCAAGAAGGGACACTACATACTCCCCCTCTTTGGCTAAACTTGGCTCAGAGTTTTTCCTATGGTCATAAGATACTTAGTTCTTTTAGATTCTCCTATCAATAAGTTTTTAACCTTATGTATATGTATTTGATATATTTTTTTGTTCATGCCAATCCATAGTTTAATGTTTTCTAAATTAGAAGAAACTCCATGAAAACTAAACGTACCATTCTTAATCAAGTAGAAAATATATCCATGCCATATTAGGCATGTTTTGATAGAAAATACCAAATATTTCTATATCAAACCAGCCATACAATTTATAGTACCATATAAAAATACTATTGTATGTAATTGGTATGATATGTACTTAACTTATCTATAATAATTTGATATTCTACATGTTTTTCTTTCTCATAGCATATATGAATCCTACATGTGTCATCTTCTTTGGTTCTGTAGTATGTTGAGCTTTTCATGCTATAAATAGAACACCCATTGGTTGAATACACAACAATGATGGTCCATCCCATATCACAATCAAATTTGCATACAAGAAGCATAAAATAATCCAAATACAATTGTTAGTGAAATTACGCAACAAAACATGATGTTATATATAAAACACACTCTTACATCCCACTTGATTTATGTATTCTCAATCAAATTCTCCTCTTTTCATTCCTTAAGACATCCTTGCAATTGAAATATATAGGATCTATCTTTAGTTTTTACCAAACGTTTACTCTTTAGGCAAAAATAATTTGAGGTTCAAGGCAACATTTTTGTTTTTTGTTGTTGTTTTTTTTAAACTAACAAGGTAAGATTAAATACAGTCCTCATTGACCCACTTATGTATTATAGATCATTCCTTTAGTTTGCATAATCTTCATTATTATTCACTTCTCTAACTTGAGACTAAATTATGAATGACTTTGTTTGAAGATCTTCATTCTGAAAGTAGATTAATGATGTCTTTTTGAAAGTGGCTTGTAATCAAGAACAACTCTCACAATTATGAAAATATGGTACCTGTATTATTGAAATTACCTTGATAAATTTAAGTCAATTTGTTTTCCAACTATGAAATCAGTCATGATTTATATTCAGTAATTAATCAATTCATTTGATTTCATGTCTTAATCCTTACTTTTAATACATATAAAACAACAAGCTATGAAAACCATACATTTCTCAAAATGTGATGAATCTTGGTAACTTTAAATAAGATTTATACTATCACAAGGGAATTTCTAGCCTAAAGTTAAACCCCCCTTTTTTAAGGAGAATTACCACCTTCTCAAATTATTACAACATTTTGTAGGACTAATAAATACTCATATAAATATACATCCCAACACAAAATTCCTAAATCCAAAAATCTCTTCCATTCCACATACAATACAATCATCTTAGGCTTCTAAATCATGCACGAATTCCATTTTATCAAAATGTGACCTCACTATCCTTCCATTTCTCCCTAAAAAAATATCACAAGCACATATTCTTGTAATGCAATAACTCAACTAATATTTTCAGTAATCACATTCCTTTTTTCTTTAAGTTAAAAAAAAACAAGTTCTCACCACATAAAACGTTTACCTTCTAAACATGCTATTCTCTTAACAATTTATAAACAATATGAGTTTTGACTCAATCGCCTAACTAACAATAGTTTAGAGCAATACATGAGTTCAATCCTCATAATTTCTCTAATTAATTTGATTAAATAGAATGCAACCAATATTCAACTGATAAAATCATTAAAGAGACTATTATGGATTTCCTAGACCTAATTTGTCTTAAGCCAATAAAAAATTTATTTCATCAACTTATCGTGCAATATTATTTTTATACATTTCAAGAATTTGAAAGCAATTTTAATTCTACCTAAATTCAACACATACAAAAGGATTACAATACTAGAGGATAGATATCTAGTTCACAATTGGCTCCATATATCAAAATAAATTATTCCAAACATTCTAAACAAATTAATGGTGTTCAGTATACCAATCTTAGTATCTTCATTTCTAATAGAAATAAAATAATGGATTTAAAGCTCAATCAAATTCGCGTTACAAATATCTATCCATTTAACATCAATTACACATAATTACTCCTTAATCATGTCTATGAGATTCCATCAAAATATTCTAACCAAAAGAATTACATAGGTCATAGATATATTTAGTATGTATTCCACACCTCATTAGTTATCTCATAGATATATACTAGTATGGATTCCACACCCATACATTTTCTCAAAGTTATATGCTACTATGGTTTCCACGACCATACATTAGATCATAGATTTATGTTAGTATGGATTCCACACCCATACATTTTCTCATAGATATATGCTAGTATGGATTCCACACCCACACATTACCTTAAGGAAAACATAACCTTCAAGTGTTACTTAAAATGGCTTCCACAACCCTTCATGCACTAGTCATTTAAGCCTCTTGTTTATTATGAAGGTCATACCTCAACCTAGTATTTGAGTAATTTAAAGTTATTTGATGCAGGATGTGAACCAAAAATACATAAAATCATGTCAAATAAATCAGATAAATTTCATTCTTACTAATTAAGAATGTATTCCCAAATCATAATTTAACACATCTAATTAATGCACATACATTACTCTTGAATCTACATTCACAGTTAAAAGTGACATCCTTCAAGGTAGCTTTTAGTTAATTTTCCTTTACTGTAGGTATGAAAAGTGTCAAAATTAACATGATGAAATCAATCATCCCGTTAATGGAATCTCAACCTTACACTTGTTACTCATTCCCAAAGCATACATATCAAGCTCATCATACTATAGCCTAGATTAAGCCAATATTTTTCTTGGTAGATATAATTTCAGCTAGTAAAGATGGCTACTAAGCCCATATCACATTAAAAATGATGCATTAAAAATATATGAAACCATGCATGCACTCCACCTATATTACTCATTTATTGGCAATCAAGTCATTCACATACTTGGGTTTAACCCCAACTTTCTCAAGCACATACCTTCCCAGCATGTCTTTAAGCATTTTAACATATTGTTGATAATATGTCTTAACAAAAATATAAAGGAATATAAGAAAGATATATATTTTTTCATGAGTTTCTAAATGAGATAATAATAATAATATCCTTTATGCAACCAATACACTTCCAAGTCAAGATATACAACAACTCAACATGCATGCAAAATCAACATTCATACATCATCAACCTACAAGTAAGCATGTTGGCCCATTAGGCCCTCGTGTTCTAACTTGGCTCCGATACCATATGTAAGGTCCCACCTTACCCACCATAAATAATATAGAGATATAAAGGTCACATAATCACTAATACTGATTTTCACAAAATCCTAAATAATTAGTCACTATAAAATTGTTTCGAATGACAAGCCCTTTTTTATGAAATTTTTAGATAATACAAGAAACAACTCTCTTATTCTCTATTGACACTTCAAAAAATTATTAAATTCATTTTCATATTCATATCAAAAAATTGCAGACATAGGAAGCCACACCTATTAAATATTCTATTGAAGCTATACCCATTAAATAGTCAGTTTATAGTTTCTAGTACATAAATGACAGTCACTAAGACTTTTACACTAACAATTTATATGCACCAAATCTATAACCATTCTTCAATTCTTACAAGAACTTTGCAAACATGAAATATACATTTATTGAGGCCTTATGACAAACACTTTGCAAGCACGCAATCAAAAGCTATTGAGGCATTTTGTCAAACACTTGGCAGCAATGAATTTAAGATTCTTCTTCAACATATTTATCTCCTAAAATTCATAAATTGAAACTTTAAACGTTGGCATCTTAAAATAGGGACTAAATAATCTCAGTCTTTCATCAAAGACTCAACAATAAGCACACATAACTCACAGTAGCGATCTGTAAAATCACCCAGATTTCTGATCTGGGTTCTGAAAAGTATTTTTTTTGGAATCAAATAAGGGGTTACAAGTCCTTTAGGCATGGATACCCCCTGATTTCAGGCTGAATCAAATTAAAAATGCCCATGAATCTGATTCTTAAACAAAATTTTTTTTTTATATCATTAATGTTTCATTTATGACTTTTGTCAAACACATGGAATGAAAACTTTCAACTACAACAATACATGAGGAAAAACAACCCAGAGTTATGCTACTAAGATATGCTCATTGAATTCACACATTTCTAAATCCACCATATGAGTTCTTGAAACATTTTACAACCCAAAAGCTAATTCTTTTGACATGATTTGACAAGCTTATTGCACCCATTGCTACAATTTGACAAACACATGACAGCCTTGAATGCTACAACCATTAAGGCTTTCTGTCAAAATTATGGTAGTACTATTACAACACAAAACATTGAATTATTGATAAGAATAGGAAACATAAGCCATAACTGAAATTTATCTCAAACTTACCTCAAGCATTTGATCTTCCAAACCATATTTTAGCTGCCATTATTTTTTCATTTTCTTTTAAGGGTTCATTCTGTAATTCCTCCTGGTATATTTTGGGTACATGTCCATTTTATTACTTCTGGTGTAAGCTACAAGTTAGTGCTTGTTCATGCATAAATAAATCGATAACATTAATCATTCACTTATTTTGTCAAACACTTTGTGAAATATCCCGAAACCCTTTCTAAAACATGCATCTAATTACTTGAAACAAAACCATAAATCGTGAAACACTTACCCAAGTTCTTTACAACAATATTTGGCTTTCCTTTCTCAGATTATACAATACCAAGATTAGTACCACAAACTACACCAATAATAACTCCAATACTAAGATCTAAACATTCATACATATAGACTGATCTAGTCTTCATTTTAAACTAATCAATAATATTCTAGATAACATAAGCTTAAATTAGATGCTTACAACAATTTAAATTTCTAATTTTGGTTTATGCTAAAGCTATACTATAATTTTAGGACAATGGAAATTATACCTGAAGAGATATTCAACTCCAATTGTTGAGAATATGATCCACCTTTGATCCCTTAACCAACTCATTTGAACCATCCGGTTTTCCACCCAGCCATATCCAGGGAGAACTCCTCCCCCTGGAACCCCTGAGCTGTAAAAGCTCAGAAACAGTACCAGAATATACCAGTAGAGAGAAATCCAAGGCAAGTTGAGGAAGATAAGTTTCAATTCCTCCAAATACCACTCATGGCCAGCTGCACCATGCATAACTACTTAGTAATTTAGTTTAGGGATTTAAAATTCATTTCAAAAGAAATTGGCTACTCTCCAAGTCCCTATCTCTCATAATTTTTTTTCAAATCTCTCCAACTCTTGGTATCACCGTGCACCACCCCTAAGTGAGAATACATCAGACACATATATAGGAGGAGCACAAAATTATTCTCATAAAGGAGGACTAATTTGCATGCCTTTTATTCCATTTAGATGAGTGTAACTCATGCCATTAAGGAGAGGCATGCATGCATTAATTAAGGAGAGTGTCACATATGCATTAAAGAGAGTGGAAGAGGAATATTTTATTACCTGTATTTAATAAGTGTAAGAGGAATATGTCTTTCTTTGATAAGTGCATAAAATAGTGTAATGTATTATTAAAAGAGAGAGAGAGAGTTACATAGAGCCATGATAATCATCAAGGATAGATGTATGAAGTGATTGAGGATATATAATTCCCTTTTAATATTAATATCATAGTCTCATAAAATATAATAATAATATTAATAATATTAATAATATTGAGGATTAAGTCAAGATTTAACTATTACAATTGATTAGTCATAAGTTAAGTGATTTTCCTTCAAGTATACTTGATTACCCATTGATTGGAGGTCATTTACTATTTTTGGAATTTCATACTTGAAATGGTAGACATGACTTTCTATTTTTAGAAAGTCACTCCAAAATTGTTAGGAATGAGATTTCATTAAGGAAATTCATGTGTGTGCTGCCCATGAGTAGTATTTTTCTTCCGGATAATAGAGATTTCACACTCCTATTCTATGCATCTCCATGCCTTATTAGATTGAGGACTCCGTGCCCTAATCTACTCTAAAGATCCAAGATTGCACACCTTGATATTTTTAAATATTCAAGACTCTGTGCCCCAAACATTTCATTATAGATTCAAGACTCCATGTCTTTATATTTCATGAATTTAGGACTCTGCACCCTAATCCTTTTATTATATATCAGAGACTCCACATCTTTATATTTCATGGATTTAGGAATTTGCGGCCTAATTTTCATGGATTCTCATCTAGTCTGATTTGAAACTCCATGTTTCACCTTAAGGTACTGACTGTGAGCTCATACCCATCTGATGGTTCATTGGTAAGGTCTTGTTCCAAGACCTCCACACATCACAATCTCATAAATCAAATAAATAAAATGAATTTCATAATTAACTTACTCACATTTTACCAATGATTGTGCATGACTTCCATAGTCATTTTGGTTTTGGAGAAATGACTTCTGCATTCATTTATAACTTGAGAATCCTTATTGGCAATGACCAAGGCTGCTGCGACATCATGCTTAGTACGATATTATGCACTGTAATCATAAAAATCATGTATCATCATAACCATGATCATCCATGGATCTGTGTCTCAATCCTGAATCACCATTCATGTCATACAACTATGTATAGAATAGGATACCAAAAGATAAAACATCGTTAATATGCTCTTAACCAAAATCAATTCTTATACACACAACCATAGATATTATCATAAGCACACAACAACCAAGTGAACCAAACCAGGTCTATAGCATATAAGCATGCACATAAGTCTGTCATACATAATATTATATCATTATATCAAAATAATCATCTCTAAGTGTCATCAAATCTATTTCACCAAGAAGGGACACCACACCTAGCAACGAAAATATTATTATAGCATGAAAAGCCTTCAATCATTGACAGTCTTTTGGATTCTACAACCTTTTGCAAGATATAATCAATCTTGGGTAGTGGATAGTTATCTTTCAAGGAGCATCGGTTCAGGTTGCAAAAATCAACACAAATCCTTATTTCTCCATTCTTTTTCTGGACTGGGACTATATTAGCTACACAATTAGAAAATCTTAAAGGAAGAATAATCATTGCTTCCCATAATTTTTTGATTTCTTTCTAAATGATTGGAATCATCATGGGATTGATGTGTCTCATTTTTTGTGCTACAGGATTTACATCTATTTTCAAAGGGATCTTGTGCTCCATTATGCTCTTATCATAAGTTTTCAACTCACTATAAGACCATGCAAAAATATCAGCAAATTCCTTCGGCAGTTTGATATATTTTGTTCTGGCTTTCAGAGAAAGTAATTTGGACACTTTGACTAATCTTGGTTGATCTTCTATACAAATATTACATTCTATTGTACTCTCTCCATCAACCTTGATTTCAGGCTTGAGAAAAACATCATTATTATCAAGGAGTCTTTCTAAAGGAACCAAACCCTTATGAATAAAGTTAGTTTTCAGATCTATAATGTTTTTCCTAGCCATTGTTTTCTTAAAAGGGCTGCTATTTTGGTTTTCAAAAATTTCCTTCTCATCATCAATTTGAATGTCTGTAAACTCTTCTACACACTCCAAAATTTTTTGAATCTCCTTGTCATCCTCAAATACTTGCTAGTGCTTGATGTTATCAGGAATTGAAGGTTTATTTTTTATTTGAACATCATAGATTGTCTTGACATCTAGAGGGAGTTTGAAATTACTAGCAGCAATAGCTAGTGAATCAAAAAATTTATTTTCTTCTCTAGTGAAAAGATTTATATTAAATGATGAAAGGCAATGTTCAATCAAATCTCAGACTTCATTTCGATAATTATTCAATTTGAATTTTTTCACTTGGTAATTATTTCTCAAATGCTTAATCACCAACTTTGAATCACCAAAGGCAATTAGTTGTTCTGCTCCCAAATATTTTGTTGCCTTCATACCCAGCACAAGTGCTTCATAGTCCCTAGTATTGTTCATGGTACAAAATTGTAGTTTATATGATATGGCCACCTTCTGCTAAGTAGGAGAAATGAGGACTAAACTAGCTCCTGATCCTTCTCTTCATGAGGCTCCATCAAAGTACAATTTTCAAATCTGTCCTCCTTCTGAATGTTGTGCATTTGCACCTTGAAAATGTTTTTTTTCACTCAATTCAGGCTAGATATCATTATCATCAACAACAAGGTGCAAAATTTATGACCCTAATTCTTTTTCTTCAACATATATGGGATGTTTTGATGGATTATGCTGATCACTAATGATGTAGGCCATTTGAGTTTCCCCATATAGCCTTATGAATTCCTCTCCAAATACTGAGATGGTATCATATGGAATTTCCATCTGAATGGTACCTCCCAATTTCTTAGACCAAGATCTAGAAAGTAACATCCCAAATCTAGAAGGAATGTTAGCAACCACAATGTCCATAACTAAGCTCTTCATAGGCAACTGGGTAAGGGAAACAACCAAATCTTTAATCACTCCTAGACACTTGAATTTTTTGGAGTCAAAGGTGTAAAGTTCATGGTATTTCTTGGTGATCTCTAATCCCAATTCATCCATTACTTTCTTTGGCATGAGATTGTGGGAAGCTCTAGAATCTAACAGACAATTATGCAGCAATTTGTCGTGTATATTGTCTGACAAGTAGAAAGGAGGTGAGTTATCATCATTTTGGTCTTGGACATGACAACCTAGATAAATGGTGGGATGCTCATCCTCAAGGTTGACTCAATCAAGGGCGAGAGGAGGCTGCAGCAGACTCTGAAAAGACTCTTTATATGCTAGATTTTTTAATAATTCTAGGAGTGGAACTGGAATTTTGATTTTATTTAATTCAAATTTGAAACTAAAATAAATTGGAACTAATTCCTTATTTTCTGCAGTAATTTTAACAATTATGGAAGAATTTTGAGGTGGAGGAACCTCATTTACCTTGGCCTTCTATTTAGCAGCTTGTTTGTCTGAATTTGATTTTTGTTAAGGCTGTTGAACAAGACCTTTTGACCTCAAAGGGTAATTTATGTTTTGAACTTCTTGTTGTTTTTTATCATTTTGTGCATAAATTTGAGCATTCATATCATCAGAAAACAAAAAAATTATTGATCTATCTTCATATTCCTACAATGTCAAACATGTTGACTGTGAAGTCTCTCCCACATGATTTATTTCTTCATTTTCTTCCTTATTTCCTTATTTTTATTATTCAACAAAATTATTCAAAGGAGGCTGAAAATTTTGATCATCAGTATTCCTCCTTGGGCGCTGTAGGATTTGTTGAGGCTGAAAAGGCCTCCTGAAGGGATCCTGATTTCTATTAGCTTCGTTTTGATTGGCTCTAGCATCTGGTTTATTTTCTACCTTTAATTTTGACATCTTAGAGGCAAATTCCTTGATCAAATTGGACCTTTGATCGATATTTTTTTCTTCTAAAAGAGATTTAGAAGAAGAATTTTATTCTTCTTTCATCTTATTTTTGTATTTTGCTGCCTTTTCTTCCTCCATTTTTAATTTATTAGAAGTCATGAGATTAGAGTGCACTCCAATTGCAGCCTCTTGATAGTTGTCAGTGTATCTGCTTTTTTAGCCCTCAACCATAAGGAAAACTCAGAATCTAAAGAATTTTCAAAATTTATCATAGCTATGGTTTCAGTGGGTTTAATATATTTAGGTATTTTCTTATGAATCTTATTAAACCTCTGAGTAAAATCAGTTAAAGACTCATCTTCCTTTTTCTTCAAAGTTCAAAATTTTGTAAGATAATAAACATATTCTTTCCTATCACCCCAAAGCTTCACAAATATCTCTTATAATTCATGAATTCCTGTAATTGAATTTGGAACCAAACTTCTAAACCATTTTTGAGCTTCACCATCCAAGCTTTGAAAAAAGAGTCTTGACCAGACATCTTCATGTTCAATATTCTGATTGTCAGCATAACTATAGAAAGCCACTACATGTTCCTCAGTAGAAACCCCTTCTTCCTCCCCAGTGTATTTTGGAAGATATTTCAAGTAATCTCCTTGGGGAAGTGCATGCATGTGTTAAGGGAGAAAAAGTGGCGCATATCTCGCAACCACTATCTGTTGCATCCTTGTAAAGGCAAGTTGAGCCATATTTGCTGATGTACAGTTGCTATTTCTGTTTGGGAAATAGGAATTACAATTGGTGAATTCTGATTCTGATTTTGAATAGCGGAAAATTGGGGGCCTTGAGTTGATTTTTCAGGCTTTGGAAATGAGAAGAGTGGGTTTTCAAAAAGATGAATGGAGGATGTCTTGACTTCTCCTTTAGTAGAAGAATCAGAATCTAAAGTTGTCTCTTGAGGGGATGGAGTTAATTCAACATTATTTTTCTTAGCAAGGAAATCAGATAAATTAAAAGTAAGACCTTAAGGTATAGTCTCTTCAAGTGAATGAGAGGACAATGACCCAACAACTAGATTTGGAGAGAAAGGAAAATATTCTTGCTGAGGGGTGACAAGAGACCGGTCTTCAGGATGAGTCTGAAGGAAATTTAAAATACTCTTGAAATATTCTTCAGTTAGAATATCCCTATCAAGAAAGGGTGAAATATCCAATACTTGTTCTAATTCCCCTTCAATTAGAAAAAACTCTTATGACTTCTTTTCAACACTTAGAAATTCAGTTTCTCCTTCTTCAACTAGAAAAATACATATTTCATATTTACTAGGTGATGAGTAATACAAACCTTCACCTGAGCCTAGGTTAACAATATCCACTTTATTTTCTAGAGGAGTAGCTTCAACTTGAGATTTTTCACCAGAATATTTTGAAACTAAAACCTCTTTAGATTCTAAAGTAGATGAAAGTACCTTTTTCTTTGGAACGTACTTTTTATGTACCTTCTTCACTAACTTAGATGTGGCTTCAACTAATCTTTGTTTTCCTTTAGCATGTTTGATATTTTTCTCTGGGTTAGAAACTGGAGTCACAGTTGGAGATATCTCATTCCTCCTTGTAGAAAAAGGTCTTGAAACCCCTCTTCCTCTTCGTGGAGTTTCCAAGTGAAAAAAATTGCAGTTTTATCTAGGTCACCAATTCTTGTTCACCATAAAGAAATGATTATCAACAATTCATAACAATAGAGTCGGGAGAATACTTCCTTACAAGGCCTTCGTCTCCTAACAGACGCACCAAAAGATGTTGGCACTAGAATCAACACTTGGATTGCAACAAGCGCCTGACCAGACACATCTTAAGATATAAAGAAATTTAATGATTTTTTTTGTGAGATTGGTAGGTGGTACAAACTTTGGTTCATTGAAAAGTGATTTTGGTCAAATCCACAGTTCTACTAAAGAGGGTATTGTAACATGATGTGGTAACAAGGTGCAAGTTTGTAGTCTATGAGGAGAGGACATTGTAAGATGAGAGAAGAATCAGTAGCCCTGTAAAATAGAAATATACTGATTTAGTAGAAATTGAAAAAAGTAGCAGTTCAACAATATTCCATGGAGAGAAATATATTTCTAGTCTGAGAAGATTATCACTGAAATATCATGAAGAATAACTATCATGAGTGATGCTCTTCCACTGTTATGACATATATTTTATCAGGAATGCTCACTGTGTGAGACTAACAAAAACTGATAAAACACATAACATGCTTAAGAGACTAATAAAAACACATAACAATATGATGATTTGCAAACTGGAACTCGAAGAAAGGAGATATGGAAACACAAGTAAAGTAGACAATACACACAACAAATTGGTAATAAGTCCTTAGTAGTATTATTCCATTTCATTCACAAAAACGATTACAGTTCATATAATTCAAAATTCAATAACCACCAAGCAACCCCGAGTTCATATCAGTTTGACATATATATATATATATATATAACAAATATGATACTATCCTTTTCCACATAAAAAAGGTAAATTTGTTTCAACAGTCACGAAAACCTCGTGCAAGAGGTGAGGCTTATCTAAAAACTTTAATATGGAGTGCCATAACATAATGAAAATAACAACATTAAGGCTAACAATTTGAAGTGGTTTGTATGATGTGGCAGTTTTATGGGAAGACTCTTCCGTTCTGGTACAAACAAATCCATAAACAGTGCAAACAAAATTTAAAATGGTGTGTGGTTGTTCCTTGAATGTTGCCCAGTGTTTGGTAAAAATGTGTTGGTACTGAGAGTAGTGGTAGAAATTTTTTTGAGAGAAATTATGTCGTTGATCCATTGTTCCTTTCTCTTTTTTGGTTGAAACCCCTTTGTAATGGAAGAAAAATCAAACATTTGGATAGAATGACGAATTTTCATTTTATGAGAAATTACAAAGAAAATACTTTGAAACATGTTTAATTGATAGAGGAGACATGGATAAGAATAAATGATAAGTGAGGGGGGTGGTGACATTGTGAAGAAGTGGGATCGATTGCAGATCGCGCATCAAAAGTTTTATTGTGAAATGTGGGAGTTAAATGTTGAAAATGGTGAAGTGCGATGTCAGATGAGGGTGGAGGTGACATGGCAGAGAAATGGGACCGATCGCATATCTTGCATCGGAAGTCTTAAAAACATACATACGTTTGCAATCAACATCATTTATCAGAAATTAAAAAAATTAAAAATTGTTCCCAAAAAATATGCATTCACGCGAAATTGTGGTTCTTGGGCCCTACAACCAGTTGACCAATAGGAAGCAATCGCAGATCAATTGCCTGCAAGTTTAACTCTACACTAATAATGACTAAACTTTAAACTCTACGATTTGCGAAATCATGTTGGTGCGCTACGCTGACACGTGCCCATTGTTGGGCCTTGAAATTGTCATTCACTTCCATTACATTTTCACTTATATTTCCATATTACCACCTTCACTTCACCTCCATTTCATTACATTTACCTTACCATTACCACTATTGGGTTACATTTATGTTTTTCCAAACTTTATTAATTCTTAGCATTTTTAAGTGAATTTGTAGTTAAAAATTAGAAAATAATGTGCATATGCTTATACCTAACAAGTGGGATGATATTGTTTCCATGTGTATGTCAAAAGGAAGCTTCTAAAAGACCTTTATGTGGCCTACGAAAACCAAATTGGAATTTGAGTGGAGAAGATCATGGGATCATGAGGATGTGTGTTTCATTTCCTTTTTGTATTAAAATTCTAAGAAGATATGTGTCTCATTTCCTATTTTGTATTGAAACTCTAAAAAGACATGTGTATATCATTTCCTATTTTGATTATAACTCTAGAGATAGAGGGAGAGATTCATGGACTCTCATTAATGAGATAACTTCTCATATTTTTGTATAAATAGGAGAAGCTTTCTCCTATCAAGGAGTGTGAAAAAATAGGAGAAGAAGAGGAGGGATTATAGTGTGTTTTGCAACAAGGCTTGAGATGGAATGGGATGTATATTTGTGAGTTTATCAATAAAGAAGTTCTTTGATGCTGTTTTGAACACATCTTCAAGGAGCTAAGGATTACACCAAATTGGTAGCAAAGGGCCCCTGCTATTCGAGGAGGTTTCATGCATTTTCTAGATAAGTTCATTCTAGTTTCCATTTAAGCATTTCTCTGTATTTTCTTTACTGCTTTCATAAATTACAATTATTATATCAAACTGAGTAAAGTCTGTTAAATGAATGAATAGTGACTCACAAGTGCAGTAGTTTCTTAGGTTTCATTTCTTGTCTTTTATGGTTAAATAGTTACTGTGCTCAACCAAGTAAAGACCATCTAAATCTTAAATTGAAATGGTTAGTGACTTGTAGATACAGTAATTGTCTATGAGATCCTCATACATTACACTTAATCCTTTTCTCAAGCTCTTCCAATAAGTCTTAATTATATCAATTAGATTTAGTTGTAAAGTATGAGTTATTGTTTCAGTATTTCATTTCATGTTATAGGAGATCCTCATACATTACACTTAATCCTTTTCTCAAGCTCTTCCAATAAATATTAATTATATGAATTGGATTTAGTTGTAAAGTTTGAGTTATTGTTTCAATATTTAATTTCATGTTATAGGAGATCCTCATACATTACACTTAATCCTTTTCTCAAGCTCTTCTAATAAATCTTAATTATATGAATTGGATTTAGTTGTAAAGTCTGAGTTATTGTTTCAATATTTCATTTCATGTTACAGGAGATCCTCATATATTACACTTAATATTTTTCTCAAGCTCTTCCAATAAATCTTAATTATATGAATTGGATTCAGTTGTAATGTTTGAGTTATTAGTTGTTTTCATTTCTTGAATTCTCAATTGAGTTGCAATATCCATGGATTAGGACTTCTAGTTTTCACCATTTCTTAATTAGAAAATAAACTTCAAAACCTTGTGAATAGAACTCTACTTTAAATCATTTGATAAACAATGTCTTTCCTTCCTTTTTAAATATATTAATTTCATAGAATGCTAAGAATCAAGATATAAAAACCTCTAAAAACATCAATAAAACCTTAAAACAACGAAGTAGGAAAAAGGGATACTTAGGCACATATAGTGCATTATACTTCATCAGTTTACTAGCCCTGGTCGATAACTTATGTTAACAATTTAGGACACTAAAACTGTGATTTGCGAAATCGCTCCATTTGTGCTTTAGTCTTCACCATTGATCTGTGCCTAAATCTGACAGTCTTCCTTGCTTGCTCTTTGCCTAATCACATTGCAAATCACTTAACATTCCATGTTATTTCACTTAACGATAAAAACTTAAAAACTGTGCTTCGCAAAGATTCCCCATGTGCACTTTAATCTCAGTTATCGGTCTTCTCCCCTTTGGATCTGTGATTAGATCATGACCATCCTTTCCTTTTCCACGAGGTTCTTCTCAGTTGCTTCATTATTTAGTCTATTTCTTGTCCAACTTCCTTTAAATACTGTCTTCTTCTCTTCTCCGGATCTCCCATTATGTTGGTTAAGTTGATTTCTTCTGGCTGCACTTTGATTTTAAAAAAATTTGGTTACCATGAAGCCTTAATTTTCCTGCTTCGAAAACTGATAGCCTGTTTACATGTAGCCTCTTTTATGAGATAACTGTTAGCCCCCTTTGAATTTTTTGACAAGCAAACAGGGGGGATAAAATGTTTTTTGAGCCTTCAAGGAATGATTTTCCTCTGAAAACACATCATCCTGGAAGCCTCCTTGTGCCTCTGTCCTTTGATAAATCCTCACTGCTGTTTCCATTATAAAACCTCTTTGTTTGTGAAGAAAATTTCCCCAAAAGGCCTCCATTTTCCCCCCTATTTCATTCCCACTAAACCTTTATTTTCCTCACCTTTTTATTCTCCCTTAATTCCTCATTAACCCTATAAATCATCCTAAATCCCCTATTAAACCTTGTTGGGAAAAATACTGAGAGGGGGGGGGGGGGTGAATCAGTATTTACTTCATATTCAAAACTTTGTACTTTTTCATTCCTTAACACCCATACGCTACTTTCCTTTAGTGAACTTGCGTATACATGCGGATATCATTCATACAACTCGCGTATTAGTAGAGATCTAATTATGCAGATATTTATTAACTTAGTTCTTTGCAACATTCATCCATCTGATGTTAAGTTATCAGTAAACATGTGCAGTAACAACAGAATAAACCATCACACAAAGCATCACACATGAACACAAGGATTTTTAGGTGGAAACCCAAGTCGGGAGAAAACCACCACTGCAGTTTCTCAGCCTTCAATATTTTATTATAGAGAAAACATCTTACAACATATGTGTTGGTGCAGACTCTACCAGCACGCAGGCACCCACCTGCACTCGTTTACGACCTCTCCTGAAAGGCTCCAACCCCGACTGCGTTTCGGCCTCACACCAGAAGGGAGCTACAACCCCCTGACTCGTTTACCAGCCTCTCCTGGAAGGGAGCTATGACCCCCTGACTCGTTTACCAGCCTCTCCTGGAAGAGAGCTACGACCCCCTGCTCTCGTTTACCAGCCTCACCTGGAAGGGAGCTACGACCGCCTGACTGAAGGCTACGACCCTCAGAACCAATATGGACCACGTTTCATCAATTTTCACACTGGATCCAACAACTTCAATAGAACTCAACTTGCAGGCCACATTTCATCATATTTTCAGACTGGACCCTCTCCATACATTTAAGCACAGTGAAACATCAACAACGGAATGGTTAAACGGAAGCGGATGGGATGAGAATTTGTACACGCTGCTTCAGCAAACCCTAGTTTGCATACGCGCTTTCCTTTCACTGATGTCGCGTATATACGCGCTTCCGTCTACATAAACCCGCGTATACTTCTGTATACATTACAGAACCAATTTCATTGCGCATACGCGCTTCCTCTGCAGCGAAGCCGCGTATATACGTGCTTCCTCTGCGACGAACTAGCGTATAGATCTTTAACCATTTCAGAGCTACATACTTCTTTAGATTAGACATTCAGTTCATATTCAACCCTTTACTTCAGACAGATGTTCGCCTCATTTCAGATCTAAGCATTCCATAAACAGATCTAGCAGAAACAAATATATTCCAGATCTAGATTCCCTTCTTCATCATTTCTTCATTGGAGCATCATACATTCAGATCTATCATTCAACTATAACCCTTTCCATTCAGATATACTTCAGAGAGAAGTATTCATTCAAGTTCATACATCTTGCTCCCACACTCATGATTTGCACAATAATTTCTTCTCCTTATATAGGTTTATCCTTTTTCAATACCACGGGCCCCTTTTTCAATACCATGAGCCAAAACAATACCATGAGCCTTCAATACCATGGGCCCCTTTTTCAATACCATGAGCCAAAACAATACCATGAGCCTTCAATACCACGGGCCCCTTTTTCAATACCATGAGCCCAAAACTACACTACTTCCGATGGTATTCCTGGACGGGGTCACATAGACGAATCATTACTCAACACAAAGGGTCAATACCATGGTGGTTACCCCTAGATTTGCACTTTATGAGCGCTTTTGCCCATACGCGACTTAGAACGTTCTTTCCCGCGTGCATACGCGACTTCTCCTAGGCAAATCCGCGTATGCCTTGAGACATACTCTTTTCATCATAGATATAGCCCATAATGAATTCCTTTCTTCAATACCTTCTGTACTCTTTGTAGATACATCAGATTTTCATCTTTAAATAGGTTCATCAAGACATATTCTATCAAGCACAACTTCATCAAGTAATTTGCCATCATCTTCATCAGGTGGGTTGCCATTCAAGAACAACTCTCTACATCATATTGTTCAAAAAACATCATATCACATCAGATTTACATCATTTACCAAGTCCATCAAGTCAAGAATAACTTCATCAAGTGTATTGCCATCAAGGACAACACATGCCAACAATCTCATGTCTTCATCTTCATTTAGTGGGTTGCCATCAAGGACAACACTCTGCATCATATTGCCAACAATCTCCCCCTTTGGACTTGATGGCAACCACGATGGTGTTTGATCATCACAACAGATAGGTACATTAAGAATACAATGACACCATGTCACTTTCCCATTCTTTGACACCATTTCAAACACCATGTCATTCTCCCCCTTTGACATCAAGGGAAAAGGGCGGATCAAAACCAACACACTCTCCCCATGTTCTCCTCATATAGAAGAAGTGATCTACAGATCTAATGTATACTGAAGTGACCAAGCTTCCCCTGAGTTCATGCTGAAAACATATTTTCCATTGAAGTACATGACTCTATGACTTTCCTATCACCAATGACTCATACTTACATCAAAGATCCAACCAAGTGGATTTACCTATGAGACTCAAATACCCAACCAAGTGGGTTTACACACTTCAATTCAACTACCCAACCAAGTGGGTTTACACATTTCAACTCAGCTACCCAACCAAGTGGGTTTACAAAATTTGACTCAGCTACCCAACCAAGTGGGTTTACAAATTTGACAAGTTCTTCCATGACTGAATATTACAATTTTACATCATGGGTCTCAACAAGACCTTTTCATCAAATTACAAATATGACCATTTATGACCAACACCAGAAAATCCTCAAGAAAGAGAACATGTTTCAGAATAATGCCAACAATGCATTATACTCAGCAAAGCTAATGCTCCCCCTGAATCTGTACATCCAAGCATCCTTTCCATATGACTAAGGCTCCCCCTTAGTTTGTGCATCCTGAAAACTTTCACCAACAAATCATCAAGGCATCTTTATCAAATCATTAGAAATAGAATTATGAGAACTGGAACACCACCAGAGATACCAAACAGTATCAGAGATACCAAACAGCACTGCAGCTGTGCTGAAGAAAGCTGATCACAAACAAAAAATTTCTAGCAACCAACCATACGCGGCTTTATGTGTTTCAACTTGCGTATATACGCGACTATCTTACAGGAAACCCGCGTATCCAATTCATTCTTCTGCATTTAAGTAGATTTGTTCTTCTGACAGACAGAGACAACTCCAGCTTCAGCTTGTGAAATTCAAATGCTTCCCTGGAACATGTGAGGGCAGACAGATAGGACAATGTAGTTGTGCCTTTAAGCGTCATCCAATGGTTGTAGCATAAAGTGACCAAGTCTTCAGATTCTTTGCAGCATCAATACATTCTTTCCAAGAGATATTACCATACCATAACAACATCTTCACATAAGTGTCAAGCAATCGTACATGTGGTCCAACATCACCATGATCTTTAAGATTTAACATGAAGAAACATATGTAGGAAAAATATCTCAACCATAGTAACAAACTCTGCATGATCTATTCTTGTTTCTGAATCAAATGACTTCCAATTCATCCATGTGTGAGCTCACAAGATACTTTTCAGCAAACAAGGCTCAAAAACTCATCATACTAAACCATATACCAAGTCATCATCATTTAAGCATGAGTATCACAATAACCAAAGAATAAGCAGTCATAGTGCCAACAATGAAATCCTTAGTATTCAACCTGTTGCTCCCCCTGAACTAGTGCTCCTTCTTAACTTGTGCAACCTGAATACGTTCATCAGCAAGTCATCAGCAACAATCTCTGTATGATCTATCCTTATCTTTGAATTATAAGACTTTCATCTCATCAACGAATACTCTTCATCAAAAAGCAAACAGGTCTCATCCATAATCTTCAACATAAGAAACCAAATATCATATCATCATAATTTAGAACTGAGAAACTAGAGTTAATAATACAGTTATTAATAGTCAGACTGATGCTCCCCCTAAACCTCTGCTCCTGATCTTCAGCTGTCATCCCAATTCTCTTATCATAAATGCATACGCAACTGTGTCTGCTGAAAATCGCGTGTATACGCGAATTTTGTTCATATAACCCGCGTATGGAAAGTGAAGCATAGAAATTTTTCACATTCCTTCATCTCCCCCTGAAATTGTCCTTCCTGTACCTATCTTCTTCATATCAGATGCTCTGTCAGAAATACATATAACCAGAATAATCAGATCAACCATGAAAGTCATCATACATTGCTCCCCCTGTGACGATACATTACTAAATCTCATAATGTATCCCACATCATTCCTGCAGTCAATCAGAGAAATAAGCTTTAGAAGCGGATGACTGCAGTAGGGTCAATATTCCCTACGTTTCTGATCGGTCCTCCTTCTTTCTCCAGCTTTGCTTGAAACTTCTTATTGTGAGCTGGAAGTTATACACTTTCTCATATCTGTTCAACCTGCATTCCTTTTCTACATGTCCATACTTGTTACAAGAATAACATCTCATGTGTCCAGAGAAATAGGCATAAGAATCATAATGAGTATTTCTAATCTTCCTCCTTTTACAATCAACTGCTTTATGTCCATACTTGTTACATGAAAAACAATATCCCTTGAAGAAACCAGAGAACCTTTCTATGTAGGAGCTGTTTGTTTGAGGCTGAAATGATCTGCTCCTGCAATTTTCTACAACATGCCCATAATTATGACATTTAAAGCATTCAACATTATTGACCGATTTCCTTTGAGATTTCCTCATTGTTGGTTGACCTTTTGTCTCTTTCAACACTTCAGGTTTTGCATTGACATCCTCTGAATTTTTTGCACTTCCTTGTGAGCTAGATTCTCCTTTAACAGTTTCATGGAAACCAAGACCAAGTTTGATAGCAGGAGACCTTTGATTACTCAGAATATTGTCCAAGATATTAGTACTATCTTGAAACCTCAAAAGTTTAACTTTTTCTTCTAATTTAACTTTGAGAATGTTTACCTCAACCTCCAAGGCTTGACATTGCTTTGTCGTGCTTTCTTCTTTCCTTCTTCCATATTCTACTTGATCCTTCAGATTTAGAATCTCTTCTTTCAACCAATTTTCATTTTCTTCACATGTTTGTTGCAGCTCTTCATTCTTCTTATTTGATTTTTCTAGATCTTCTTTGAGAGAGATGATTTCTGCTTCAAGGCCTTCCTTTTCAAATGGTTGTAGAGGTTCCTCATTCTTCTTACTTGATGCTTCTAGATCTGCTTGTAGAGAGATGATTGCAGCTTCAAGTCCTTCATTCTTCTTGCGTGATTCTTTGAGATCTGCATTTAGATCGTTGATTTCTGCTTCTAGTCCTTTAATTCGATTGGATGCATAAGTATGAAACCTTTGATACTTGTCCACCTGTCCATTCAGCATTTCTATCTGTTTTTCCATTTGAGAGATCATCTCTTTGTAGATAGTTTCTTGCTTATTAGATGAACTTTGTAGTTCTTCAACTTTAATCTTGAGAGCTTCTTCTAGGTCTATAAATTTACTTTCACTATCTTCACTATTGCATACACCAGAAAGTGAATCACGAGAACAACTGTCAATACCTGATTTATCTTCTTCATTTTTTGCTGCACATGTTTTCTGAGCTATCCCCATTTTGTGCTTGGTTCTTTTGGTTTCTTTGAGCATCAGAGAGTTTGTTAGTCAGAATTTTTTGTCTTAACTTTGGGATGTTTTCTAGGGTCTCATAACTATCACCCTTCTACCATTACAACTTCAGCTACAATAAAAGTCATAAAATGACAAGAATAACGATTAATACCTGTTGCCTCTCACTTCTCACACATGATTTCTGAGGTTTCTTCTTCCTGAGTACCTTTTCTGTTTCTTCCTATTGCGGCGGATCCTCTGTATGAACAGTTTCTGCATGACTGCTTGATACACCAACTGTTGGAAAACACCGAGAGGGGGGGGGGTGAATCAGTATTTACTGCATATTCAAAACTTTGTACTTTTTCATTCCTTAACACCCATACGCTAATTTCCTTTAGTGAACTCGCGTATACACGCGGATATCATTCATACAACTCGCGTATTAGTAGAGATCTAATTATGCAGATATTTATTAACTTAGTTCTTTGCAACATTCATCCATCTGATGTTAAGTTATCAGTAAACATGTGCAGTAACAACAGAATAAATCATCACACAAAGCATCACACATGAACACCAGGATTTTTAGGTGGAAACCCAAGTCGGGAGAAAACCACCGCTGCAGTTTCTCAGCCTTCAATATTTTATTATAGAGAAAACATCTTACAACATATGTGCTGGCGCAGACTCTACCAGCACGCAGGCACCCACATGCGCTCGTTTACCAGCCTCTCCTGGAAGGGAGCTCCAACCCCCTGACTCGTTTACCAGCCTCACCTGGAAGGGAGCTACGACCCCCTGACTCATTTACCAGCCTCTCCTGGAAGGGAGCTATGACCCCCTGACTCGTTTACTAGCCTCTCCTGGAAGGGAGCTACGACCCCCTGCTCTCGTTTACCAGCCTCACCTGGAAGGGAGCTACGACCCCCTGACTAAAGGCTACAACCCTCATAACCAATATGGATCACGTTTCACCAATTTTCACACTGGATCCAACAACTTCAATAGAACTCAACTTGCAGACCACATTTAATCATATTTTCAGACTGGACCCTCTCCATACATTTAAGCACAGTCAAACATCAACAACAGATAGTTAAAACAGAGCAGATCAGATGAGAGATTTCATACCCTATGCTTCAGCAAACCCTAGTTTGCATACACGCTTTCCTTTCACTGATGTCGCGTATATACGCGCTTCCGTCCACATCAACCAGCGTATACCTCTGTGTTAATTTCACTGCGCATACGCGCTTTCTCTTCAGCGAAGCCGCGTATATACGCGCTTCCTCTGCGACGAACTAGCGTATAGATCTTTAACCATTTCAGAGCTGCATACTTCTTCAGATCAGACATTCAGTTCAGGTTCAACCCTTTACTTCAGACAGATGTTTGCCTCATTTCAGATCTAAGCATTCCATAAACAGATCTAGCAGATACAAATATATTCCAGATCGAGATTCCCTTCTTCATCATTTCTTCATTGGAGCATCATACATTCAGATCTATCATTCAATTATAACCCTTTCCATTCAGATATACTTCAGAGAGAAGTATTCATTCAAGTTCAGACATCTTGCTCCCACACTCATGATTTGCACAATGAATTTCTTCTCCTTATATAGGTTTATCCTTTTTCAATACCACGGGCCCCTTTTTCAATACCATGAGTCAAAACAATACCATGAGCCTTCAATACGACGGGCCCCTTTTTCAATACCATGAGCCCAAAACTACACTACTTCCGATGGTATTCCTGGACGAGGTCACATAGACGAATCATTACTCAACACAAAGGGTCAATACCATGGTGGTTACCCCTGGATTTGCACTTTATGAGCGCTTTTGCCCATACGCGACTTGGAACGTTCTTTCCCGCGTGCATACGCGACTTCTCCTAGGCAAATCCACGTATGCCTTGAGACATACTCTTTTCATCATAGATATAGCCCATAATGAATTCATTTCTTCAATACCTTCTATACTCTTTGTAGATACATCAGATTTTCATCTTTAAATAGGTTCATCAAGACATATTCTATCAAGCACAACTTCATCAAGTAAGTTGCCATCATCTTCATCAGGTGGGTTGCCATTCAAGAACAACTCTCTACATCATATTGTTCAACAAACATCATATCACATCAGATTTACATAATTTACCAAGTCCATCAAGTCAAGAATAACTTCATCAAGTGTATTGCCATCAAGGACAACACATGCCAACAATCTCATGTCTTCATCTTCATTTAGTGGGTTGCCATCAAGGACAACACTCTGCATCATATTGCCAGCAAACCTTACAATATCCTTTGTCTGGCTTAAAAGTCCCTTTTTCCTTCTACTGAATCCCTCTTTTAGCCTTAAAAACCCTATTTTTTGGCTTAAAAATATCCATTTTACATGAAACAGGCTTAGCCCCTTTTCAGCCAGCCGCTTAACCACTTCCCCACATGACCCATGCCCAGAACCAAGCGCTAAAGGCCTGGGCGCCAATCGGAATTGGAAGATGTTCAGGAGCGCTTTTCCTTTGTAAAACAAAACTTCCGATGCAAGATGTGATTTTTTATATGGGCCTTTGGAGCGATATCCACCATTGATCTTAAAGATCTCAAGGTCCATGTAGGTCCTATCATACCCTAATCACACTCCTTTGTAAACCTTTCAATGGCCATCTCCACCGTCGATTCAGATTTTAATCCGACGACCATCACAACACCGCCTTCATCGCCAATCATAATTTTTTTATTATGCCACCCTCCTGATGCCCCGATTGGCCGATCCTCGATTGAATCTGAGCCATCCATCCATTCCAATCCTATGGCCTAGATTTCTTCTTGCTCCACCCCACTTCCCCGATTGGTGACCCTTCGACCCAATCGCAACCGTTGATCTGTCGCCAATCCGATGGTCCAGAGCTAATCGCTCCTTCATCCCATTAGAGATTCGACCCCTGCCTCCTCCAATTCCAATTAGATCTTGACCATCCAATCCCCTGTATCCAATGGCCAAGATTAATCCTGACCACTAACCAAATCCTCTGTCTGTGTTTCTCCTTTGCAAATCTTATTCATCCATCACGCTGATCAGACGGTCCACAGTGAAACCACCTTCCACTTGACCCCACTTTACTGATCATGCACACTCCCGTATTGCGCTCCATCTCCCGCCGTCAGATTGCATGATCCCTGATCCAACGGCCAGCAGCAATATTGCGCAGTTCTGTTGTCCGAAGTTTAATGTCTAGAATTTAGACAATATGGGGGGTTTCAGAATGCCACGTGTCAGCTGGGGACCCATATCGTGTTTGAAAAGTAAAAACAACCTTCCTCCTTTTTTGCCGCGTGAAAACAATGGTTTTCATTCTTAAAACCACTTCCCCACTTCTATGCCAGAAATTACATTAACATATCTCAACCGTTGATCTGTACAGATCAACGACCCTTGTGTCATCTCGAATTCCATTCAAGTTTTCTCATTGCACGACCTTAAAACTTCATCGCGTCATCTCAACCATTGATCTCCTCCTGAGATCTGAAGGTCCATATTAAATCACCTTCCGCCTGCCGGTCCCACCACTTAATTGGCCCCACTTTCATGTGTTTTCCTCCATTTTCTTTGTAATAAGGCCAAACCTTATACCTTTATGTTTTGCATTGAAGGCATTTTTCTCCGCTTAATTGCATATTAACACCTCCGTCAGCCTATCTCGACCATTGATCATAGGTGCCTTATCTAATCGGATGACCCAGAACTATTTTCACACCAAAATTGCATTCACTCTGTTTCTTCCTGTTTTGCATGTTTTTCATCAATTATCCACTGCTCCATCATTGTTCCTCCAAGCCTCCACAACATTTCTTCCACCATTCCCTGGATTTTTTAATTGGTTTATTTTATTGTGCAGGGTTTCACCAGAGTGATGAATTCACTCTGTTTTCCATAATCATAGCCATGGTGATTCAGAACATAGAGAGGCCATTTCAGCATCAGCCAGTCTATCAGCAACAAGGATTAAACGGGTGATGTTTCTCTTACTGCATTGTTTTATTACATTATTCATGATGTCCATTTATTATCCGATAGGAATCAGTAAATCAGGCTTATGATATAGCCCTGTTTGGTACCATAATGTCTGCTGCTCTTCTTATCTTTGATGTTTTCTGCTTAAAGTGTATCTAAGAGAAAATTCATGTAATTTAACCAGTGAAATATGTTGGTCTGGCCCATGATTTGTTGATGTGTGAATTTGGGGTTTGCTGCTTGGATGTTCTTGTTAGGTTTGAGCTAGAAGAATTGGGATACCAGGGATTTAGTGTGAGCCCTATCTACTGGGGTCCTTTTCCAACAGATTGGCCTTTCAAAGGTCTCTTGAACTAGTGTCAAAGCATTGAAGGTTAAAGGTCCTTCTTTGACCTTAGGCCTAGTTCTGTGTTTAAATCTGAAGTGTTTTCTCTTTGACAATATGCCGAAGCAGATCTGGAGTTAGATGACCTTTGTTCTGATCTTAAGCTACCCTTTGTGTCTCTCCTTCACTCCTTATTGTTCCATTTCACCATATATCTAGAAGATCCTTTAGTATAGATGACTTGCCCTCTGAAAGCCTTGCTTAGTTGTATGCAAGTAATCTCCTTTCATGAATCCATAGCCCAATGGATGGCACATTCCTAACCTATTCTCTTTTACCAAAACATTCTGCTGCTTTGCTCCTTTCCTGCCATTACGTTCTCAGTTAATGATCTTAGACCAACCCAACATCCAACCAAATCATTTTTAACCCCCCTTTGTGCTTCATACCTAGCCTAATACCTCATTTTGAGCTTTCAAAGACATATCATTCTTTGCTTTATTGGAGAGATCCCTCTTTGGGTCTAGGAGGGCTAGATCCTAGGGCCCCAAATTGGTTATGATGTTATCTGGTCTTTTAGTCTTGCCAATCTAGCCAAAACACTGGAAATCCAACATAATGGTGACTCCACTGGGGAATTGAGTGCATTTTATCTTAGATACCCTTAGACACTCAAAAGACCCAAAATATCAGGTTAGTTTGGTATCTAATGCTGATGGTGGACAACAGCCTATTTCAAACATCCGAATTCATCCACCTGACACTCCACACTCCATAATTCCTAATAGACCTAATGACTCCACTGGTAGAAGACTCTGAACTGGTTGAGAAGATGTAGTGACTTTCTTTGTAGAAACATGGATCCAGATATGGACCAAGAAGCAAAGCTAGATTCTTTGGAGGATAGATTGACAAAATTGTTGAACAGATTTGGTGAAGTAGTGAAAATGTATGCGGCTAATTTAAATACAAATGTTGATTATTTAGAACAACCCATGCATTTTCTAGAGCAAGAACAAACTCCAGAACTAAACAATGAGCAAGATATGTATGATGATCTGGGTCTGGATATTGCTCTTGCTCTAGAAAATGCTCAAGAAGAGGCTCAAGAAGATATCTAGCCTCCAGATCAGTTAGTACAAGAAATAGAGGACTGTTGTTCTTCTATCTATGTTAAAAAAGAAATTCCTCCATTGACAGAAGAAGAGATGGACCAAATATTAAACACGCAGCCCACCTCTGAAATCTTTTATAGAACTGATACGCTTTCTCATTCATCTAACGAGTTTGATTATGTGGATCCTAAAAACTCCTCTGTGGAACAGAATTAAGAAAGACCTGCTAAGAATCCAATAGGCTTGATTGGTGACATTGCTTACGATTATGATTTTCCTAGTTATGATCTGTTTGATGATGATTGTTTTCAAAGGGAAGCTGAGCTTGCAGGACCATCATCAGTAGACTCATGGGAGGAAAATTAGGGCCAACAACTCCAGAGAAGCAATGAATCAAGTCAGCCTATCTAGGACACTAATGAAGAAAGTTATGAAAGCCTAGTAATAGATGAACATTCATGGAATTTTCACTCTATTACACCTCAGACCATCAGTAGTGAATGCCATGAAGATGGAGATCAACAGTCCTCCTTTGCAGAGGATGAAGAAGAGAGAAAAGAAGAAATTTTTGAGCATGATGAAAGTAAGGAGCCTTCTCTTGAAAAAGAGGAAGCAATGGATCATACCCCTACTCAAGAATACATGGATCTTTTCACAGAGCTCAGCCCATTAGAGAAGAATATATTAGAGCTCCAAGAGGACACAGCTGCAATATATTATGAGTCCTCCAGTTCAGAAAATGAAGAAGATGAAGGAGATTGTCTTTTTCAAGAGAGTCTTGATCTTGATCCAGTGGTAGAAAAAGAAATCCTGGTTGAAGTCTGCCTACCAAATATTCATAACCAAGTATCATTTCATGATCCTTATGTTTATTTTCTGCAAACATTTGATGAAGGATCAAAGGTCTTTTTGAGCAGCATGTTGTAGATAGCAAGAAATTTTTTAAAGGCTGCTGTTGAGAAAAAGAGAGAATGGGAGTGGCCTTGCCTATCTAGCATGCTCAAGGAGATGAGCAATAAAGACCAGTCATGGGATCACTTGGTGGATTGGTTGTATTGGAAGAGAAGGTTTATAAGCTAGCCTTGTAAATATGTCCAGTTAGAGTAGGGTAGGTAGGAAATTCTGAAATAAAGCTCAGTCTGTGAGAATTTAGTCAGATGTTTTAATTTATGCAAAGTTTCAGTCCATGAGCAATTTTGTCTTTATTCCATGGTCCATAGCAAGTCAGACAGTCCAATCCTGGCTTGACTGTTTTTCAATTTCTGTCTTAGAATGTAGAGAAGAAATCTGCTAGACAGTCTAATCCTAGCAGATAATAGTGTAGGTAGGGAAATTATGAAGCCAACAGTTTAATCTGGTCTCATGGAGTAATAAGGGTAGAAATAGAATAGGTTTGTTTTCTTGCTTGTAAAAAATTGATGATGTAAAGGGTCTGCAAGTCCAAATGCACCCAGAAGAAAAAATGTTAAGACAATAGTATGGGTAGGTAGTTGTTTGAGAGAATATTTCTACTGATATAATGTCTTCATGATTTGTGGCAGTTGATCCAAGAAATAAAATGGATGTGTTAAGTACCAGGCATCTGGTCTACTCCAAATATCATTCTCTTAATTCTTGACACCTTCAAGAAGATACCATCCCCATGTGGAGCCACTGTTAGCCCCCCTATGAATTTTTTGACAAGCAAACAGGGGGGCTAAAATGTTTTTTGAGCCTTCAAGGAATGCATTTCCTCTGAAAACACATCATCCTGGAAGCCTCCTTGTGCCTCTATCCTTTGATAAATCCTCACTATTGTTTCCATTATAAAGCCTCTCTGTTTGTGAAGAAAATTGCCCAAAAAGGCCTCCATTTCCCCCCTATTTCATTCCCACTAAACCTCTATTTTCCTCACCTTTTTCTTCTCCCTTAATTCCTCATTAACCCTCTAAATCATCCTAAATCCCATTTTAAACCTCACAATATCCTTTGTCCAGCTTAAAAGTCCCTTTTTCCCTCTACCGAATCCCTCTTTTAGCCTTAAAAACCCTCTTTTTTGGCTTAAAAACATCCATTTTACATGAAACAGGCTTAGCCCCTTTTCGGCCAACCCCTTAACCACTTCCCCACATGACATGCGCCCAGAACCAAGTGCTAAAGGCCTAGGCACCAATCGGAATCGGAAGATGTTAAAGAGCGCTTTTCCTTTGTAAAACAAAACTTTCAATGTGAGATGTAATTTGTTCTATGGGCCTTTGGAGAAATATCCACCATTGATCTTAAAGATCTGATGGTCCGCACAGGTCCTATCGCACCCTAATCACACTCCTTTGTAAACCTTTCGATGGCCATCTCCACCGTTGATTCACATTTTAATCCGACGACCATTGCAACACTGCCTTCATCGCCAATCATAATTTTTTATTATGCCACCCTCTCGATGCCCCGATTGGCCGATCCCTGATTGAATCTGAGCCGTCCATCCATTTCGATCCTATGGCCGAGATTTCTTCTTGCTCCTCCTTGCTTCTCCGATTGGTCACCCTCCGACCCAATCGCGATTGTTGATCTGCCGCCGATCTGACAGTCCAGAGCCAATCGCTCCTTCATCCCATCAGAGATTTGACCCCTGCCTCCTCTGATTCCAATTAGATCTTGATCATCCAATCCCCTGGATCCAATGGCCAATATTAATCCCGACCACTAACCAACTCCTCTGCCTATGTTTCTCCTCTGCAGATCTTAGCCGTCCATTGTGCCGATCGGACGGTCCACAATGAAACCACCTTCCACTTGACCCCACTTTACCGATCGCACACGTTCCCGTATCGCACTCTATCTCCCACCGTTAGATCTCATGATCCCTGATCCAATAGCCAGTAGCAATATTGTGCAGTTCTGACGTCTGAAGTTTAATGTCTAAAATTTACACGATATGGGCAGTTTCAGAATGCCACGTGTTAGCCGGGGACCCATATCGCGTTCGAAAAGTAAAAACAGCCTTCCTCCCTTTTCGCCGTGTGAAAAAAATGGTTTTCATTCTTAAAACCACTTCCCCACTTCTATGCCCAAAAGTCCATTAACAGATCTCAACCATTGATCTATAAAGATCAACGACCCTTGTGTCATCTCACATTCCATTCAAGTTTTCTCATCGCTCGACCTTAATACTTCATCGCGTCATCTCAACCGTCGATCTCCTCCTGAGATCTGACGGTCCATATTAAATCACCCTCTGCCTACCGGTCCCACCACTTAATTGGCCCCGCTTTCATGTGTTTTCCTCCATTTTCTTTGTAATAAGGCCAAACCTTATACCTTTATGTTTTGCACTGAAGGCCTTTTTCTCCACTTAATTGCATATTAACACCTCCGTCAGCCAATCTCGACCATTGATCATCGATGCCTGATCTAATCAGACGGCCCGGAACCGTTTTCACACCAAACTTGCATTCACTTTGTTTCTTCCCGTTCCACATGTTTTTCATCAATTATCCACTACTTCATCATCATTCCTCCAAGCCTCCACATCATTTCTTCCGCCACTCCCTGGATTTTTTAATTGGTTTATTTTATTGTGTAGGGTTTCACCAGAGTGATGAATTCACTCTGTTTTCCATAATCATAGCCACGGTGATTCAGAACACAGAGAGGCCATTTCAGCATTGGCCAGTGTATCAGCAGTAGGGATTAAAGGTGTTAAAGCCTGTAATTGAATATTTGATGTTTTAATCTGCGTTCAAAGGATAAAGACGCAGTTGAAGACTAATGCACATGAAACAAGCCATATCTATGTATATGTCAGCAAAACGTATTTTCTCAGAAAGTACACCTTCCTACAGAAGTCTCCATGCCTCCTCGAGTTCCTAAAAGCCATTTCACTGACAGAAAGCTTCCAAAGACTATCAGGACAACAATAATGGAAGCATGGAAATCCAAAATACCTTCAGTCACCTTACTTTCTTCAGAAGACAGAACAGAGTGCCTTACAGCCAAATAGGACTTTAAAGAACACATCTGATGGTCAAATATCAACCTGATAGAGACTCTGAACCAGAATACAGAGTACAGTGCAAAGCTATTAAGTAGAGTGGGCGTGGATACTTCCTCCACTCTGTCTTAATGGATCCATTTAATTTATATATACTTCCATAGTTACTCATTCTCCTATAAGAACCCCTGAAGAACATATTTTAAAGGTTGTTGTTGTTGTAGTTGCAGTTGTAGGGACTCATTCGACTGTTAGAATAGTTGTTGAGGGAGAGTAGCTGAGTAGTTTGTAATGTAGTAGGTTGGGAGGAGAAAGTTTGGACTGTAATCAAGCCATTGAGCTCAGTGTATGTGACTGGTTTCACACATCAATTAATCAAGCAAATTTCACAGGATCCTGGTCTATATTATAGGTGATGTTTCTCTTACTACATTGTTTTATTACATTATTCATGCTATCCATTTATTCTCTGATAGGAATCAGTAAATCAAGCTTAGGATATACCCCTGTTTGGTACCCTAATGTCCGCTGCTCTTTTTATCTTCGATGTTTTCTGCTTAAAGTGTATCTAAGAGAAAATTCATGTAATTTAACGAGTGAAAGATGTTGGCCTGGCCCATGCTTTGCTGATGTGTGAATTCGGGGTCTGCTGCTTGAATGTTCTTGTTGGGTTTGAGCTGGAAGAATTGGGATATCGGGGATTTAGTGTGAGCCCTGTCCATTGGGGTCCTTTTCCAACAGATTGGCCTTTCAAAGATCTCTTGAACTAGTGTCAAAGCATTGAAGGTTAAAGGTACTTCTTTGACCTTAGGCCTAGTTCTGTGTTTAAATCTGAAGTGTTTTCTCTTTGAGAGTATGCCGAAGTAGATATGGAGTTAGATGACCTCTGGTTTGATCTTAAGCTACCCTCTATGTCTCTCCTTCACTCCTTATTGTTCCATTTCACCATCTATCTAGAAGATCCTTTAGTATAGATGACTTGCCCTCTGAGAGCCTTGCTTAGTTGTATGCAAGTAATCTCCTTTCATGACTCCATAGCCCAATGGATGGCACATTCATAACCTATCCTCTTTTTCCGAAACATCCTGCTGCTTTGCTCCTTTCCTTATATTACCTTCTCAGTTAATGATCTCAGACCAACCCAAAATCCAACCAAATCATTTTAAACCCCCCTTTGTGCTTCATACCTAGCCTAATACCTCATTTTGAGCTTTCAAAGACATATCATTCTTTGCTTTATTGGAGAGATCCCTCTCCGGGTCCAAGAGGGCTAGATCCTAGGGCCCCAAAGTGGTTCTGATGTTGTCCGGTCTTTTGGTCTTGCCAATCTGGCCAAAACACTAGAACTCCAACAATAACCAAAATATTAGTGAAGTATTTGCGCTTTTCACTGTGTGGAATATATGACTTCTATTTCTAAGGAATATCTGCTCTTTACTATATTACTATTTTGACAATGAATTTGCAACAAAGGTAGCTATTATTCCAGACAAGATGACTGCAATTTTATTACGCAAACATGGACTAACGTTCAATACTAAAATATGCCAAAATAGATATTTTAACTTATTTTAGGACTCTAAAACACGATGACAGCTATTCCATTAAAACTAACTTAATGTTGGGACTCTTTTTAACTTTTATGGAATTGAATCAAACTTTGGACATGGACTAAGACACAATAAATATTTGAAAATAGTGACACAATGGCAATTACACCATCAACATTTTCAGTGCTAATAATAGCCACAATCAAGATCATTTCCTCTATCCTAGAATGTAGACTCCATATGCCTTTGAGATCTCACTGTAGCCCACAAATACGCCCATTTTTTACAACAGTTCCAACTTAGTCCATTTCTTCATTAGGAGGTGGAAATAAATTGGACTATTAAATATGCTCAATTGACTCATGTTTTATTTCACTCCTGCAAATATCTCCTTAGGAGTCACGTCTCAAATATCTTGTGAGTACTTCTATTCTACACATATATGTTCCTATTACAGGTCTTTTCCCACAAAACATAGGTGATTCCTAAGCATAGATAAGTGCCCTCATTACCTCCATAATTTTGGTATTTTTCCTCTTCGAAACCCAATTCTATTGAGGGTTGTAAGGTATAATGAGCTCCTTCTTATTCCCCTTTTCCATGAAAAAATACAAGAACTCGATGGAGGTATACACATGCACATTATCTAATCATAGTAGCTTAAGATTCTTCCTATTGTTTCTCTCCACAACAATTTCAAACTCCTAAAATCGATCGAAGACCTCATCCTTGGTGTTTAGGAAGTAGATCGAAGTTTTGATGGAATAATCATCTACAAATTTCACAAAGTATGAGGACCTTGCGATCATTATTACAAACATAGGGCCATAAATATCCAAGTGCACCAGTTCTACCACTCCCTTAAACTTGTTCTCATAATGAGCATATGAATTCTTGGCCTCATTTTTGAGGTAACACTCTTTAGAGACTCCATCCCACTCCACCCTAATCTATGGAAAACATATAGCCATTATCTGCAACATAGGGAGAGCTTGTAGTGTAGGTGTCCCATCCTCTTATGTATTATATCACTCTAACTGCCACTCTCATGTATGCGAGCCTTCACTAGTTGTCCTCTCAACAAACAGAGATCATTCTCCCTTCTCTAATTGCATTCACCATGTTGGGATTAGCTCCTTTCAGCCCAATATCCACTTCATCTTTGGTAAAGCTAACTTATAGTCCTCTGCCTTCTATGGTTGAAATTTTAAGGAGATTATTCTCTAAAACCAAGACATACAATACTTCATTCACATCCAGGATACCACTCAAGTCCATATAAAACTAAATACTACTAGTCCCTTCTATTGCATACTTTGGCTTATCGTTATGATCCTCATGTACATACCTAGGCCCCCTAATCATGTTAGTGAATACATCTTGGGATCATTTCATGTGACGAGATGCTTCAATATCCACAAAATAGATAACTCTTGTGATGGCTCCAGAAAGTCATGGAAACAAAGGAAAAAAAATTCTCAAAGATTTTAGCCATGTCTTCCATTTGTGTAGTGGTTTTTGTAAGTATATTTCCCTTTCCTGTTTTCTTGTTTAGACACTAACTTAAAAAATGCCCAAACTTGTGACAAGCAAGGAAATTTAATTTTCTCATGTACTTCTACTTTTTTATCTCTGAAGGTCCTCCTCTACTTTGGTTCTGCTTGGCCTCCACTTTGCGCTTTTTTTCTTGTATAGAAATAACAAGCTCATATTTCTCCTCAGTTACCGTTCACTTTCTTCCAGTAAATGGTCTCTCCCAAATCTTCTTCTTGATAAATTCATCCCACAATATTCTCCAATCATGAATTTTTTCCTAGCAGGGATTCCATCTAGAAATGTGGTCCAATTCTTAGCAGAACCCTTCATAGAAACTTTTATTAGTTCTAAATACCTCACAGTTTCACTAATAGAGACAAGCACATCATGATCATGTTGGATCCTCATGATGTAAGATATCATAGTCTCATGTCTACTCATTTTTATGTTTTTTTTATTTCTCCCCTAGTTCTCATTTATAATATGATAAATACTAGTAAGAACTAGCAATATATTATGTGTGTTTTCTATCCCTGATATGTGAGGAATTATGTGATCCCTCACACCATCCAAAATGATACACCTTTCTTCCATATATTTGACATTATGCTCCACTTCAAAGTTTGGATATGAATGAACCTGAATGTTTATGTTCACAAGATCTCACAAACCATTCATTTTCAAAATCATGGTAATTTGATCCTTCCAAGGATAGAATATAGAAGCCCCATCAAACTTTTTTTCATATTGAAAAATACTTAGTGATGTCATTTTCACATATCTACCATGCCCCTGAAATCCAAGTGCAAAATTCAAAAATAATTTTTCTATTGTGAGAAGGAGAGAAACTCAGCATTGCAAATCCTCATGATATTGAATCCCTCTCTGTGATTCTTCCAGAAAGCTGTGATACCATGTTAAATTTCTCAATACTAACCATATTTATTTTCTCACAACAATTCATTTTATTCTCAAGAACGTATTTTTTTAGAAAAATACAGGCAAGTGGCACATTTTTGATTTGGAGGCATGCATGCGAAAACAAAATAGAATGGAATGGATTTTACTCATATGACATGATTCATGGGGGGTTTTAGACTTAAGGTAAGGCTAAATTCATGGGTTTTCCATCAATTTCATGAAGCATTCTATGAAGATAAGATAAAACCTAGATGAGTGATGTGAGTGACCCTATCAATGAAATTGTGAAAATTTATGAGTGATAACAAGCTGAATAAAATTAATGTATATAAATTTGCAGGTTCACGCATATTTAGAATCAAGTTCATATGCACAAAATATTCAAACAACTACAAAATGTCGGAAGCTCTTATCAGGAGTAGCATACCACAAGGCGAATTTGGTATACGACAATAAATAGCCGCTTCACCTTCCCAATTATATTTTGCATCTTCTAGCCACAATCATGGGAAAATGATGGTAATAATAATTGTTTGGTATATTAATGTAATTATTTCAACGTCAAACCAATTAATCATGCATTGTCAACGTGCTTACTAGTTGATATCATAGATTTTTTACTAATCATGTTCAAATATATTTTTTGAAATGATTAGGATTCTAGTGATGATGAGTGACCTACATACCATCTTCCGTTGCACCCCACGAAAATGTCAAATCGAGAGAAGGTTGAATTAAGAGAAAAAATCGGAGAGTAACATTACCAAGAATGACTGAATCAACCGCCTATTCAATTCCCACTATTTCCAAATTCACCAATTAGGAATTATTACAACAATACACAAGCTAGCAATGGAGGAAATCAAATAGAAGTTGGTATGGATGATTAATTAAGGGATATGATTTCCATGGTGAAAATGTTGTTAGATGCATTCCAGAACAATGATAAGCTAGCAGATGATGCTCATATCACTGATACCTTTTTTGAAAGCCTTAAATTTTCTTCCACCACCCCTCTCTTTGGATCTTCCGGTCAGTCAAACTATACCCAGTTGGGGACAACGATTTTACTGTACAACTTGAAAGCAAATTTTGTCTTCTCTAATGATTTTTTCTCAAATATTTTGAGGTGATTGACCATCAAGTCCTACCTTATATTTTGAGAAATATAATCACATAATAAACATTACAAATTGTCAAGTTTATGAACGTTAATAATTATATCAGCACTAATGTACAATTCATATTGTCCATGATCACAAACTACAGGTTATTCAAAGGTAAGGTTCTTCAAAGTGATAATGTCTTACCTGGTAGCTACAAAGAGGCAAAGAAATTGTTGAAAATGGTGGGCGTTGAGTACATATGATATCATTCATGTCCAAATTATTGTATTCTATATAGAGGTTAATATACATACAAATATATATGTACAAAAAATGGGCATGACAGGTATGATAAATCAAGAAAGAAGGGTAAATCACATAGTCCTCCTTTTAGGATATTGAGGCACATGCCTATAATCCCAAGGATTCAAAGGCTCTTTCGTTACAAATAATTAGCTATGTTGCATGAATGGCATGCCTCACACATAAGTGAGGTGGGAGTTATGCAAATCCCAATATATTAAATAGAAATGAAGCATGTAGAGGATACATGGCCTGAAAAATTCAAGGATGAAGTACGAAGTCTACTACTCAGCATAGCCATGGATGGTGTCAACCCATATTCCCTCCAAAACACCACCTATTATGTTTGGCCTATAGTAGTGATCAATAACAATATCCCCCCATGGTTTTCCATGAAGAATGAACATCTTATGTTTCCTCTCATAGCCCCTGGTAGAAGACAAGTGAAGAATATGAATGTCTACTTACAACGATTGCTAGATGAATTGAAGGAATTATGGGATGGGATAAATAGATACGATGTATCAATACCCATCGTAGCAGAGAGGAGTTTTACGTTGTATGGCATATGTGCTTACATAGAACATGCTTATCCAGGCTTGGGATTTTTCTCTCGTAAATTACATGTTTATTGATTTGTTTATATATGTAACAATATTCTTTTGCATATTAGTTATTTAATTCGTTGTAATTGTTATAATATTCATGATATTCTTTAACATGCCATTAAAATATATTTTATACAGTAATTTCGCAGGTCTTGTAACAAAAGGGTATTTTGGATGTAAATGTTGTGGACCTTCTCTGAAATCCAAATGGTCCAACAACCTACAAAATCCAGTGTATGACTACTCAAAGGTATTCCTCCCAGAAGAACACCCTTTCAAAAGAGAAGCATCTGCTTGCAATGGTAAACGAGAGAGAACCCAAAGGCCTCCAATAAAGACACTAGATGAATGGCTTAGAGAATATGAGAGAGAGAAGGAGAAGGATTTCATAGAAATGTTCAATTAAAATTGGGAGCCTATGTTCGATGATCTAGAATCCTTCGACACCTATGTTGATAAATTTCACATTTGGATGAAAAGGAAATCTATAACCTACCAGATTGGGAGCATCTTAAGATTACCCACTTATTATATCCCATGCATATATTTAAAAATATTTCATTTTCTTTATGGAGCCACATATCATCAAAACAAAGTGACACATGGGCTCTTAGGAAATATCTTATTACTTAAAAAACTAAAAGGAAACATTGGCCAAGACAATTAGAAGGTACAACATCACAAGCAGTCGTTGGTCCCTCTAATTCATGGTATTTCAAAGAAGGTGATGTCCCATGGATTTTAAGAAAAGATTATCTTTCTTTGGAAAAGGAAATTATAATGGATGTGAGGGTGCCATGTTTGTATGAGTCTTCACTATGGTGCTGCTTCACTGTGGATGACCATTTCTCGGGGTTGAAATTGCATGATCATTTGAATCTTCTAAGAGTATCTATAATGTCAAAAGCATGATTTTGTTTTTTTTTTATATTAATAAATCTTTTCTCATGCAGGGATCATAAAAAGTTAACTAATTTTGTATATTATTGCATGTGTTTATAACTTTGCAGTGTCATTATCCTTTGGTCATGCGCGGGTGTGTGAAACATGAATTCCCCCAAGAACTGGGACATGTGATATCTAAATTATTTGCATATGTACATTGTATCGCGTCAAAGGAAATTCATTGTGCTAGCATTCCACGATGGTGTCAAGAGATAGTTTAGATTGTTTGTATGTTTGAAAAGGAACTGCCGACAAGTTTCATGGACTCACAGGTTCATCTTGTAATCCACCTAGTAGATGAGGTTGAATTAGTTTGGGAGGTTTCTTATCATTGGATGTTCTTCTTAGAGAGGTACATGAAGAAATTGAAAGGTTTTGTTTGACAAAGGGAAAAACTTGAGGGGTCTATGGAAAAGGGGTACATATCATATAAGTCTTTCTATTATGCTAGTGAGTACATCAAGAAGATCGACAACAGACCAGGTGCAGTGATTTAGGACAATGAAAGGGATGAAGAAAAAAGAGAACGGGAGCCGCTCCAAACAAATGGAAAAAGGCTCTTGATAAAGAGTAAGAAACTTAAATTTTTTCAAATTTACACAAAGAAAATATTCATGTTGAACTTCGATATAATGTATATTTTGATATCATATGTATTATATGTCGGTTTGATTTCATCAGCAAATGCGGAAATTGAAGCAATCAATAAATTTGTTCTTTACAATTCTGAAGCGACACAACCGTGGATCACATTGTACGAACGAAAGAGGATGAAATGGGATAGTGACAGGAAATAATTCATACGGTTGAATGGTATAACTGTGCTTTATCCTGATAGTTTAAAAGAAAATATGCAAAAAATATGCACCAACAGTTGGGTTGTTGACTAATTCAGAGAGAAATACGATGCAACCCTTCGTTTCCCGCGTGCTGAAGAGGATGTGCTAAACGTAGGGAATGGGTAATAATCTATTTATGTACACTTTAAACTTAATAATGTGCCTTTGAAATGTAATTACATCTATATTTGATATTTTAACTATTGGGATATTATAAGATGCATGAAAATATGATTTATTAGCTTTTCTATAAGTGCATTTGTTCCCATCTATGTGGGCATATGGACACCATTTTCGAACAGAAAATGTCGATGATGGACACATGACAAAAGACTATGGAGTGGAAGTCGAGTTCGATAAATCTTGTCAATATTTCCATTGTGATCAAAACCTAGTACGAGGGATGTTACGTTACGTCAGTAAGATAGAAGAGATCATTGAAGTGGATTTCTCTTCTTTCTAATGTGTTATTTTCAGGTGCAAGTGGTGGGAGACCTTTCATCAGAATAATATAAAGGAAGATCGTGATAGTAGGATGATATGTATCAACTCTAGAAAGATGTGGGATGAAGCTAAGGAGTGCTATGTTTTCCCCAAATAGTAAAACTAGGTGTTTTCTTACCCAGATGTGTTGGATAGGGATTGGTGGTTCATATTGAGACATGGCCCTAGATGAAAACATAATTTTTAGAACAACAGTGTTACCATGCCAATAAAGCTAGAAGATAATGAGGGTGATAATGAGAATGGAGAGTGATATGTTACATGTGGTATTTCATCATTTATACTTTTTAAGATGGGTTTGTATAAAGAAGAGGACTTAATTACCTTATAACTAATACTTTTTTTTCGAAACATTATAATATATATTTTGAATTAATTTGTAATTTGCGTTGTATTAATTTTTTTTTATAAATAAGACTATTCTATTAATTTTCACATAATATAAAATTTGAAGCTTGCCTCTGGAGTTGATATGCTAGGGAATTACGGAGGGAGAAGAGTTCAAAAAAACAAAAATGTGACTGCCACAGATCAGGAAACCGGTCCAAAAATTGCTGCTTTGAGTAGGGAAACTAGAATTAACAAAAAATGACCAAGAGTTTATCATATAATTAAGAAAAAACATGACATCTGAAAGATTGAACAACACCGAGAGAGGTAACCTCTCATTGTTGAGGCTACATGGCATGCTACTTGTCATGAGGCTGAGGCAGAGGCTCTTTAATGATGAGACACCTGTAGTCATCCGATGAATCCTCATCTTTCTTCAAATGCTATACATTGGGATCAAGAATGGTTGTGGTACGCACAAGGCTGCCTCTGCCATCCCTCTTTTCATCCACAAAATGATGTAGATTGTTGGTTCCATTTCCTTCACTGCTGGAGGAATGCGCGCCTGATTTGACTAGCAACGCCTGAGACTTCCGGGAATGTTGAGGGGGAGAAGGGGAAATTGTTGATTTCCTAAGATGATTTCTAGAACCAGAGCCAGAAAAGCTCAATGGGATCTCTTGAAAGCTCACAATGAGGGTGGTGGTGACCCGAGGGCGGTCTAGGGTGTAGTAATAATGAAACTGATATGAATTGTCCTCAGGAGGAGGGAAGCGACTATCTTCATGGATTGAAATGGGTGGGTGTGAGGACTGGCTCCTGCCATGACCTTGTCGACAACTCATCCTATTCCTTTGCGGCATGCTTGAGTAGGAATGAACATGAGAAAGGGGAGAGGTAGTGGGATGGTTGGCGTGCAGAAGAGATGAGGCAATGAGGTGGCTAGTGTGTAGAGGCAATGGGGAAATGTGGTGGTTGGTGTGCAAAGGTGGTGAGGCCAGCTGAAAATGAATGTCACAGAAGATCCTGAAGGGCGTAGATGAGAATTGAGTAGAGAGAGATGAGAGACTAAGGCTATAGGAGGTGAATGACAAAGGAGAGGGGAGCGGCGCCATGAAGTAGTTCTCATGTCGTCTGACCGGACATGCATTAAAGTAAGGGGTAGAGACAATAGTGTTTGTGTGAGGTGAGCAGTTGGTGGATTTATTAGCTGTAGGACGAACAACACGCATGTCCATGTGGCTAGGCCATGTTCCACACTATGGAGTTTCCACCTCTCTTTTCAGTTTAAACAACTATATCTGGGGGCATAGCTTCATTTTTCACCAATTGAGTGCATTACTGAATGAGAGAAGCATCATTGATACTAGAGAGGGAACCATAAAAATGTGATAGTTATCTCTCAACTCCTTTGTTGGCTAGGAGATTTGCTACCTTGTTAGCTGAGCATATAACATGCTTGAAGGAGATGGCTCACCAAGTCTAAAGCCATTGCTCAATTTAATCAAACCTTGTTGAAATACTCCAAATCTTAGACAACTTGGAAGAAGAAGCTCCCGAGAAGAGATGAGTGGCAACATTGATGATAATTTTAGAATCTCCTTTCACTTCTAGGGGGAAGAAGTTATGCTCCTGGGCAAGATAGAGCTCCTACAAAAGGCTTTCCAATTCTGCATAATTGTTTGAATACCACCATATTTAGCCAAAGAAGATGACTAGGGGGGTCCCTGTAGAGTCTCTAAAGATACCACCAAAACCAGCTGCACTAGGATTTCCTTTAGAGGCCCCATCAAAATTCATCTTTATCAGACCATGAGTTGGGGGATTCCAGGAGCTGGGTGAATCTGGATGCCACGAGGGAGACCAAATATCCATGTGGCGATTAGGGATGGAAAGGTTCCAATTCATCCATATAATGTTTTCTGGAGGTTGATTCGAAATGTTCGAGCCTTGCCAATGGTGTAGGGAGAGAGTGTCTTGAAGGTTGATGCATAGATTGGTATAGATTGATTCTAAAGGAGTGATTTTCTTTTTCAAGATACACCTATTCCTTTCCTTCCATACCGACCACGGAAGGAACCCAAGAAGGAAGGTCCAGAGAGTGTTGAGAAGCTTGCTATTGAAGGGGTCAATAGGCTAGCGTTTGATTGTATTAGAAATGTCTCCTTTGATTCTACTAGTTCTTATACACTGGATGGCCATATTATCCCATAAGTTGTTAGCTAGTGAGTTGGTGTCCATTATATGAGAGATGGTTATAGCATGCTGCAGAAAATTGGGACATCTTAAAGAGCCTATGAAGCCCTTCTTGAGGAGATTGTCCCAAGTGAGAATCCTTTTCTTGCTAAGTAGCCAAAGAAAGGTGGATATTTTAGGCTAGATGTCTGGTCTCCGAATTTGGGTCCATAACATATCCTGGGGGTCCTAAATAACAGAAAAGAGCAAATGGTGAGCTTCCCGGGTAGAGAAAGTACCTTGAGAAGTGTGGCCCCATTAAATAATATCCGGATCTTCTGATCATCTGATCTTCCTTTTGCTAAGTTCGTTGTCAATCTAATCATATAGTTCCTCCTACAAGTTCTCCTGCCATTGAGCATCTCAAAGCCATTGACGATATTCAAAGATACAAGGGGGTTTCCAGAAGAAATTTACCTGATTGTTCACTTGAGCTTGTAGTGCAGCTTTCCATCTAGGTCTGTGGAAGAGGTCCACCAATTTGGGAAATTACTGCCATTAGTCCTCCTAGAAGTGAGCAAAGGCTCCTGATCTGATTTCCTAGTAACTATGCTCTTGGATCATAGCCTTGTGTTTCTTCACCGCATTCCAGATGAGTGATCCGGTGCACCAAAAAATAAGATGAATAAGATCTTCTGGCAGACTGTTGAGTCCCGAATTTGCCTCTTTTCCATACACTTTTCCACATCTTTTTCACTCACCTAAACCTCCAAAATTGTCAATATCATGTGCAAAAGGGTATCTAACATGGTTTTTAATTATGTTTTTGTGTTTTCTATTTGATTTAGATTTTGTTCATAATGTACCGCGGAAACTTGCCGCACTTTCTAGACAAGCGTAACCGCAACTTATTTTAGGATATCTAAAGAAGGTGTGTCTACGAAGGAAACGAGCCACATGGGTACAAAGTTAGGAATGACGATAGACAAGGTTCCGTGTCCTATTGGTTCAAGTAAATTCGTCATGGAAAGCCAGCTCAAAGCCATCCACGTGGAAGTCAACTATGGAGTTCTATGTCGGCTGGACTCTGTTTCGTGGCATATAAACATCCATACGGCCGTTTCTAAGCTTGCGGAGGTTAATTGACATATGTGCAAAGTTCTGGAGTTGAATTCAAGCGCCACCTTCCATAGATCCGTTTTCCAACATGGCCATACTCCTATATCCGTGGCCTTAGTGGTCTACGTGTTGGCTGCTATCATAAACTTCAGGAGACAGTTACAGTTTATTGCTTTATATAAAGCGTTTGCATACGCACGTAGAGTTAGTTGTTGAGTTGTTAGTTGATAGTTGATGTGCGTACTCTGTTATGTTAGCTTTGTAGTGATTACGCTGCCTTGAGCCGTAATACTACGAGTCTGTAATGAACTGCTTTTTAATGTGAGAAAACTCTGTTTTATAACTTAATTCGTGTTTGAGGATCGTACCAGAGCTGTGTAGAGGGCCCCTGCTCAGCCGAGGTTCTGTGTATTAATGTATATATATTTCATTTCATTTCTTTAAGAAGTCATTGTATCATAATCCATTACATGTTCATATTTATAGTTGTTTCATTTATGTTCATACATTTCTATAATTTCCATTGCATTCTTGTTTTTCATGTTTTTATGATTGTTAAATCACTGATCAGTTTTCTTGTGCAGGTTTTAGGTAGACAGCCCGGGCATTTTCATAGTATTTTGGCTAATGATATGAGACTAACATTATTCTGCTGCTAGTTTCCTTTTCATAGCATTTGTTTAACTTCAGTCTTGCTTTGTACATTGCAGTTTTGTTTATCTGATTCAGTAGTTAAATTTAAATATATTAAGCTACTCATAGTGTCTTCGGTTACCTCCGAAAGCCACAGCTGGACTGATGGTGAGGGGCTGCATGATGAAATGTGTAGTTTAGTATTAGTTTCCTTTCTGCAAAATTAGATATATTAAGTTGCTCATAGCGTCTTCAGTTTCCTCCGAAAGCCACAGCTGGACTGATGGTGAGGGGCTGCATGATGAAGTGTGTAGTTTAGTATTAGTTTCTTTTCCGCAAACTTAGATATATTGAATCATGTATGACATCTTCATTTGCCTCCGAAAGCCACAGCTGGACTGATGGCGAGGGATTGAATCATGTGTGTATGGTTTAGTATTAGTTTACTTTCTGCAAATTAAATAATCAGTTACACAAGTTGTTTATGATTACTTCCGCAAGTCATAGCTGGTCTAATGATGAAGGGTCAGAAAATGAATTGATGTAATCCGATTTAGATTTATTTCATTGCAATTTTGAATTTCCATAAGCGTAGTTTCTTTTGTGTTCAGTTGGCAGCAAGAATAGTTTAGTTTTCATGTTCACTAGTTTCTTGTTTTGATTCATTAGATTAGCAACACTTTTCATTTCAGCAGTACACTTTTACTTTCTTTCAAGTCTTGTCATTGTAATTTCAATTTGCTTTTAAAGTTTCAAGATTGGTAAATCATTATAGTGGAAATCACTTCCTTGAACAAATATAACCAAGCTTGCTTTTCACTTTAGAATTTCCATTTCACCTTAGAAAGACCAAAAACGACAAAAAGTTAAGAAAGAGGTTATCTTGCACATATAGTGCGCCGCACTTCATCAGCTTACGATTCCCGGATTGAAAATTAAATGCAGCAATTTAGGACACACTAAATTGACCAAACACAGACTATCATTGGCATATTTGGCTATCCATAATCGTGCTCAGGGGGTGTAAGGTTTGGAAAACCAATTCCACCAAATGCGAGCACCCATGACCGCATTTCTATGGTTTGGATCCCTCAACCCCAGTTCCCCAGCCAGTTTTGGATTGCACACATCTGACCATTTAAATAGAGCCCAAATTTTATTTAAACCGGAATTTTGCCAAAGGAAATTCCGTTGTATATTTCTGATACTTTTTAGAACCCATTTTGGAGCTGCCAACATTGAGAAGAGGTAAAGGGGCATGGATTGGAGGACCGCTTTGATCAATACCAGTTGGCTTGTGATATTGAGCGATATGTGAGTCCATGATGACAAGTGGGCATCCAATTTGTATAATAGTTCTTTCCAAGAGGAATGCTTGATAGTTGATTCAATGAGAGGAGCACCAGGTTATTTAGAGGGCAGAGTTACTATGGAGAAGACTAAATGTCTATAAATGTTGCACTGAACCATGGCTGGGGTATTAAAAAGGAAGATTTTATACTTGGTTGCATTGATGGTTGTTACACAACATTTTTTCACTGTCCCTGAAATCCCCATATCGCCCATTGGAAGGTCATTTCCGTGATCAATAAGCAGTGTCATGCCTTGCAAAGACCATCATTTTATCCCTTTACATGAGAGTAATATTCCTTCTGTTGACAATTCCATGAACAAAGACTGAAAAACCCTTGTTTTTGCCTTGGCTCCAGTATTCAGTTATGCCCTCGCGCAGAAGAGGAAGATTAACACTGGGCCGCAAGCTAGCTGGCACTTTGTCTCAGCTAGCCAGCCATGCTGAGCTATTTATCAAATATTTTTTAAAAATAGCGGTGGAGATTCTACTGCAAAAACTTCGAGGATGAGTCATTGGGAGTGGTTTAACTGAATAAACCACAGACTCCCTCCTTTAGTTTATGGTTTCCACCTCTTATGCGAACTTCCTGAAGGATAGGCCTCCCTCAAACCTTTGTAGGGATCCTAACCTCCTCCTTTTCCTCTATAAAAAGAAGTTATCTCTCTTTTCATAAGCTAGTTGAACATGGAGAGTTGAACATACTATAGCTAAACTATTGAAGAGATAGAATAATAAGGAATTATGTTGAGAGAGCTTGATTCCGTTCCTTCTGAGAGAGCTTGAGTCCATGCCTTCATCCCGTCCAAATTCCCTGACGAGCATATGAGATGCGCTTTGGCTGAACCTCGCTAGATGAGACTGTGATGTCAAAGCATTGGTTGTAACTCTTCCTTCTATCAATACATATACATGACTATTGTTTGGTTCCCATTTAGTATTATGTTAGATGTTTAATGCAATATGCTTAGCCCTCTTTGACTGGCTAGTAGTTATGAATGAAATTATTATGTCGTATGATGTTCTTGTTTGCTATTCTATGTGCAGGTATCCAAGAATGACTGCGGAAGGATTGTTACTTGCCAAGGCAGGAGCAAGAGGCCACCACCACTACAGCCATGATGACAACGTTGGATTCCAGGTAGGTCGATCTATCGTGTCCTCTTTTCATTCAGTAATTATGAATCAAGACTCTAGCATGTCTATTTGTTTCTAGACCCATTCTAGGGCTAGAGGGATCGTCTCTGTCTGCAGAGAGGATTTACCTGCTTAACAAATTGGCTACTCCACTGGGGATCAGTGTGAGTTTGTTGTTTCATCTTGTTGGGTCAATTTCACTCATTTATTTTCTTATTTGTATTTTTTTGGTTTTCTTGCTTGGTTTATATCCTCTGTTTAGCTCTAGAGTGTCAAGATTGACCTCTTCTCATTGAATTTTCATTTTTCCTTTTTTCCCATAGTTATCTTCCTTGGCACACTTTTCGTCTGAAGAGTCGCACCAATTGGTGTAGGTTGCTTTTGTTGTAGTTGCACTAACCCCTGTTTGGTGTGGACTACAGCCTTACATTCACGCTTAATCCTGTAGGATTTGGTTTGACCTCCTTAATGAGACTTTTGGTGAGTTGTGCTTGCCTCTGGGTTATTTTTTATGTGTAATTATGCCTTTGGGACTATTTTGACTGTTGTTGACTTGTTTTTCTCAGTAGTTTGTCCATCTTCTTATCAGTATAAATTAAGGCCTTAGGGTTTCTAAGTGTCTTGGTGCACTGAGCCTTCTGTTTGGAAGTCAAGTCATTTTGATTATTGTTAGTCTCATTCTTGGGTCGATTGCACTTATTTTTCTTTATCCTTTTGAGTGATTACTTTGATTGAATCATCATTTTGTTTTTTCGATTGATTCTTCTCCTTGTTGCTCCAAGCATAGATTACATTCCTTGTTTTGGGTCATTTTGAAAACTTTCTTTTGGTTTGGAAGATTGTAGCAATAGTTTGAGTGCTTTCTTGTGTTTGCTTTGCGTTTGATTGAGTGATTAAATTTCAATCCTTACACAATAATCAAGCTAGTGTTTGTTTTTATTTTTCATGTAATTTGTGCATCATGTACTTATTTTTATTGAAAATTAAAAAAAAACATATTTTGCATTCTTTCTTTGCATCGAAACTCAACACATTCATTTGCATCACTAGCATTTGATAATCTAGGTAAGAGTTTCATTTTTGTTTGATTGTGTTAGATGCATTAGTGGTCTTCTTCGCATACTGTCATTGTTTGATTTTGTTTAAAATATCTCTATCCTTCTTGTAACTAGCATTCATTGAATCATAAATGATGTTCATTTGCATATATCTTGCATTTAGGAAATTTGAGATCCAAATTCGATAAGGCCTTAAAACTGAAACATAATATAAGATAAACTTTAAAATTCATTCAATTAACCTAAGGAAGCATTGAAACCTAACCAAACATTTTTAGTGGTCTAGGCTGGAGACGTGTTCCGACGTCTTAAAACCTAGTAGCTTTCATTCACCATCTGGCTTAAGACAGCGCTAGTATGGACTTGTGCTCCCCGTACCATCAAGTATATAAAGGGAGACCCCTCTAGGTTGCAATCCTTTTATCCATAGGAGGCCGAGTCAGCCGCCTTGTAATTATGATACACCAAACATGACATTCGAGGAGACTACCTGCACGTACATTAAGTCCTTGGTCATTTCTCTTTCATTTGGTCACCAAGGTGTATATGGCAGTTCACGGAAACTTGGTATACTCTCCTGCTTAGAGTACCTGAGTAGTCATTTTGATCTTTTCATGACTCTATAAAATGTGAAAATATCATGGAGAACTTGTCCTTTCATGCTCGTTTCAACCTGAAAGTGATAGAGTCACCTTTTTCCTATTTCTCGACTCATAAAATATGAAACGACAGAGTTTTGTTCCAATGTCTTAAAAAATTAACTGCCCACGAAATATTCCTGGTTGAAGTTATATTCCTTAGCATTTTGTTTTACAGTTGTTTCGAATGGAAACATTTCCGGAGTTTACCAACCAAGGAATCCCCTCTGAAGGTAATCCAAGTCCTTTTTCTGCTTTTGGGAATGTTGGTGCTCCTTATACGGCAACATTGTCCCTCCCTGGGTTAACTGTCGGGTTGCCTATTTGGTTATTCTCGACCTCTGTGGTCTCGAGTATTCCTCCCTTTGTACAATCATCCCCTCAACCTGAACAACATCATGTTGATTCTAAGGTGGACCTCTTCGCTTCTTTGCCTGTTTCTTTGTCCTCCTCTTCTACTTCGCCTGGTGAAAGTTTGGATTCTAGTAACCAGGTGGCTAAGAAGAAGAAGAAGAAGACGAAGAAGAAGAAATCAGATAAGAGAGAGGCCAAATTTTCGGCTATTTCTCCTGAGAAACCTTCCCTCGATAAACCATCCAACCATCCACGGAAAATAAAATTCCCTTGCATGTTTTTCAAAGGTGGCCACTTTCTTCAAGATTTCCCTGACATTCCCAAGGTACTTGAAGCATGGTCTGATGGTTGCCTGTCATTGTCTTTGGCTTCTGGAAGTCATATTGGTGACATATCTTCGACTGAAAATGATAAGACTCATAAGAAATAGGGTAATATTACCAATCCCTATAGGTTGTGTGAAGGGCATCATCCCATTTACCTTTGTCTATACATGGATGAAGCCACAAGAGTGGATAACAACCCTACTGTTTATACACCTCGCCTTCTGGCCAGTTACCAAAAGATTTCTTTGAGTCCTCCATTAGTTGATTCAATGATCGGTTAAGAATCATCCTTGGTTGATCTTGTTCCCTCAGAAATTCAAATTCATGAATCCATTCCCAACCAACCATTGGTTGAGGAATCAGTTGATCCGATCCCGCCTATGGTTCATCGGGTATTTTCCATCGAGAGTGACTCACATACCCCTCACGTTCTTCTTGTTTCTTCAGATTCATTGGAATTCGTCCCTATAGTTCGAGAAGCTTCTCCTCCTGCTCCCATGATGGAGGTCCCAGAGGATGCTCCTCTTACTCCTGTAACACTAGGGGATTACCAACTTAGTTCAATGGTACCCCCTCCAAGTAGTTTGGTCGCTTCCTTTGATTGGAGTCGCTTTGCAGGATATCACCTTCCTTCTTATGTGCCTTTTGAGATCAAGGTACAGACTTTTGATGTGGCCATACCTAGAAAAATTATAGATGAAGGCGCGTCTATTAGTGTTCTATCTTCAACTACTTGGCAAGATTTTTGTTCTCCACCGCTTGTGCCTGTTACTCAGAAGCTATTGAAATTTAATAGAAGAAGCAGCCAATCGTTAGGGATAGTTCTAAAGTTGCCTATTACTTTGGGAGGGAAATTGTCTATATATACGTGATGGTTGTTCCAGGCCCCTTTGATTTCAAATTACTCTTAGAGCGTGACTGTGCTTATGCCATGGGTGCACTTGTCTCTTCCCTCTTTCATGTGATTTGTTTTCCACACAAAGGTTGGATCGTGACCATTGATCAGATTTCATTCTTTGGTCCTAATATGGAAGCTATCCCACCATGGTCTCTTCTGGATCTTTATTCACCAGTTGTACCTTCCCCACCACAGGTTAATTATGTGGCTACCTGCCCTATGCCCAAATTCCATGATAGTGCCATTGTACATCGTGTGTTGGGGGCATTGGGTCCTGATTTTCGAGATGTTGTTCTCCCATCATATGAGAACCTCTTGGAAGCTGTGACTTCTTATTCAAAATGATGAGGTCATTGGAGAAGAGTTCATTTTCTTGTGTCAAGCTCAAAAAATGAAACAAGGTATGCAAAGCATAGTTCCTTTCCTTGTCTCAAGCTCCCTAAAAAATGAAACAATATGTCACAAGGATAATTATTTTAATGTGTCAACCTCACTAAAACAATGAAACGTGTTCCTATTCAATTAGAGTCCCTAATAAAATCTCGTAAAATCTGAGTTGAGTATTTCTCTTGATCTCATAATTTGAAACTTCACTCTATCTGCCTTTCATATGGACTAAAGCTTGGGGGGCATGTACCTCGAATTGAGTCACCATGCTGGGGCATGCAAACATTTCAAGCATAGTTTTTAAAGTTTCAAGCTTGTGTAAAAATGATACCAACTTCAAGCAGAGTTCCCTGATTTTAATCTTGTGTAAACATGAAACCATTCTCATTTTACCTCTCATGATTTCCATTTTATCAGTCTATTTTTCCAGATGAATCTTGGTTTTCTCATTCCGTCGTCACCATCTGCATGGCCGATCATATGCCTTCACTTGATTTTTTTACCCATTCCTGAGGAACCACTGCAATGAGTGGTCTTGTTAGCCAACCTCTTGACCTTTAATTGTTGTGAGTAGTTCCACCATCACCGGAACCAGTTGGTACCCTTAATATTCAACTTTCAACTCTTTTCTAACTCTCTAAAACTGAAAAAATTGTCGAGACTCTTGTCATTTTGAACTCGTTAAATGGTTGCGAAACGATATCTATGCAGTATAAATTTACCCCTTTTTCAGGCTGGGATGGATTATTTATGAAAAAGGAATACCTTAGCCTATCAGGACTAAGAGGTTGTTTCAGATATTGTTTTCTACCTTTTCAGATCTGAGGGACTATTTACGAAAAGGGCCATGCTGGAGTTTTATTTTTTTTCCTTCTTTTCAAAATCTCTAAATAGGAAAAGATTATGAGTTCTCCCTTTGTCATACTCGTTAAACCCTGATGACATCATACTTTGTCTCCATGAAGTTACTCGAGTTCCTCCTTCCTAGGGCTCGTAAAATGTACTAGGTTGGATTTAATCAAAGGAGAAACTTATATGACAAACATATGTTATCCTCTTCAAGCTTCTGTAAAAATAAAGAGGTACTCACCAGAAATGGTGGGGGAAAATGGATCCAGTCTTTAGTTGTGTTGGCAGTATGTCGCTCTTGAACATGACACTCGTCTACATTCGTGTCGGGTTGGGGTCATCTCATTTCCTTCATGGGTTTGGGTAATCCGTTTTGACCTCTCATCTGCTCTTTGCCACATCATCATGACCTGAGATACCTTGATGTCAAATATCTCCAAATCCAGTGTCGTGTCGCTGATATGTTCAAGAGAAGTTTTCCTTTTCATTTTTCAACCTCCCTCTGATTCTATGTTGGTCCTAATTCACTATCATCATGTTCCTCTGTCTCGTGTCGATGATGTGGGAAACATTATGGCCCACCTTCGATCAGGTCACTTCCTGTCGACTTCAGCTCATTATCCATGAATTTGATCTAGAGACTCCCTTCTGGTAGCTTGGAGCCTGCATGCCTTAATGGCAGGCTTTTCGCATTCAAGGCAAGGTCCACATCATTGGCCTTCGATCAAGTGATTCCATGGATGTTCGACGCCAGATCACTGTTCACATTCCATGGATTGTACTGGTTGTACCCTGAGAGCCATTGTCATTATTGGTCATTTCTCTCGTGCCTGTTAACAACTTTCATCATTGGCTGGTAATCAGGTGATTTTCTTGCATGTTCAACTGTAGCTCATATATTCACATACTTGAATTTTTACTTTTTTAGGTCGGGATGGAGCACAAGACCCTAGGTTTTGTCTGATAAAATCTAGGCTGCAAATTTTTGTGGATTATCGTGACTTATCGCATGACTCTTTTTTGATTGGATGTCTGCGACCATACCTGAGTCTATTTATTGATCCTTACTATTGGATGGTTGTATCCATACCTCATATCTTAGTTTTTATGTACTCTATTGTGGATGGCTATGCCCACACCACATGTTCATGTATCAGAGATATCAGTTGTATTTGTAATTGCAGGTTTTCTAATAGTGGTGTTTGGTTCGAACGCATTCTCATAAAGCATTTCGCCCCTCCCTCTCCCTCGGATCTCATGCTTTAGGGGGCACCTGTTACACAAAATTTTGTCACTGTCCCTGCAATCCCCATCTCGCCCATTGGAGGGTCATTTCCATGATCAATAAGTAGTGTCATGCCTTGCAAAGACCATCATTGTATCCCTTTACGTGAGAGTAATTTTCCTTCTGTTGAAAATTCCCTGAGTAGAGACTCAAAAACCCTTGTTTTTTCCTTGGCGAGAGTAGTCAGTTATGCCCTTGCGCCGAAGAGGAAGGTTAACACTAGGCCCCATGCCATCTAGTGCTCTGTCTCAGTTAGCCACCCACACCGAGTTGTTTATGGAATGTTTTTAAAAAATAGAGGTGGAGATTCTACGCCAACAACTTCGAGGATGAGTCATTAGGAGTGGTTGAAATGAATAAACCATGGACTCCCTCCTTTAGTTTATGGTTTCCACCTATTATGGGTACTTCCTAAAGGATAGGCCTCCCTCCCACATTTGTAGGGATCCTAACCTCCTCCTTTTCCTCTATAAAAAGAAGCTATCATTCTTTGCATAAGCTAGCTGAACATAGATAATTGAACATACTATAACTGAATTATTGAAGAGATAGAATAAGAATGAATTACGTTGAGAGAGCTTGATTCTGTGCCTTCTGAGAGAGCTTGAGTCCATGCCTTCATCCCATCTGAATTCCTTGATGAGCATCTGAGATGCACTTCGACTGAACCTCGCTAGAGGAGACTGCGATGTCAAAGCATTGGTTGTAACTCTTCCTTCTATCAATACATATACGTGACTATTGTTTGGTTCCCATTTTGTATTATTTAGACATTTAATGCAATATGCTTAGCCTTCTTTGACTGGCTAGTATTTATGAATGAAATTATTATGTCATATTTTTTTCTTGTTTGTTGTTCTATGTGCAGGTATTCGAGCATGAATCCGTAAGGATTATGACTTGCCAAGGTAGAAGTGAGAGGCCACCACCACTACAACCACGATGACAACGTTGGATTCCAGGTAGGTTGATCTACCATGTCCTCTTTTCATTCAGTAATTAGGAATCAACACTCAAGTATGTCTCTTTGTTTCTAGACCCACTCTAGGGCTAGAGGGATCATCTCTATCCGCCGAGAGGATGTACCTGCTTAACAATGGCGGTGTCTGAGGCTTCAAAAAAAATGTCCAGTAATGACTTGAAGGTGCTAGTTTCTTGAACAGAGGCATGGCCAAACAACATATTTTCGTCCACAAAATTTTGGTAAGTAATGGGATGATTTTCATGAATAGAGATACACCAAAGAGAGTGGGAAGAGGTTGCATGATGGATGAGATGTCCCAGACCTTCCGCTATGAGGACGAAGAGGAAGGGCGAGAGAGGAACCCCCTAACGAATACCTCAAGAGGGGGTGAGATAGGGAGAAGGAGCCCCATCGACAAGAATGGAATAAAAAGGTGAAGATATGAGGCTCATGATCCAATGATTCCAGGTGGGGATGAAGCCAAAAGCCAAGAGCATTTGGTTTATGTAATCCCAACTCAGTTTGTCAAAATATTTAGAGAGGTCAATTTTAAAGAGCATACCTACTTTCTTCATATGCTTCAGAGAATGGATGACTTCATGGGTGAGAATGATTTCATCCAGGATTTGACGTCCTTCCACATATCCTGTCTATTATGGAGAAATGAGCAGAGGGAGGAGAGGTTTAAGCCTGTTGGCGATTACCTTGGAGATTAGCTTGTAGATGAAATTACACAAGGAGATCGATTTGTACTTGTCTGGGGTGACAAAGTGATCTTCTTTGGGGATGAGGAATAGAAAGGTTGCATTGAGTGACGGGAGGACCCAATGCATACTTCTAGATTCCTTCACCAATTCCCAAACTTCCAACTTGATGCTTTCCCGGAAGAAGTCAAAAAGGTTTGAAGTGAAGCCGTCGGACCAGGAGCTTTGTCGTCTTTAAGCTAAGCCATAGCTTGTTTAAATTCTTAAAGGGAACCCAGTTTGAGTAACATTTTATTGTGCTCCTCAGTGACAATATTGGGGATGTGCTAAGTGATCTTGCTGATTTCTTGAAGCCGATTTCCTGGAGTTTCCTGAAGGATATTATTAAATTGATTGAGTGGTTATTTTTCTATATCCTCATGGTCTTCTAGCCAATCCCCTTGACTGTTGTTGAGAGTGGCAATATGGTTATGCATAATTCTTTGAATGGTGGATCGATGAAATAATTTGGTGTTGTTCTCCCCTTCTTTGAGCCATCAAATTCTTGACTTTTGTTTCCATAGTATTTCCTCTTGTAGTCCTCACTCATCCAGTTTGGTGAGGAGGATATTTTATTGGAGAGCCAGAGAGTCTGATCCACCCTCTTGAATGATGCGCAGTTATAGATTTGACATTTTTTGCTCTAGTTCCTTTTGATGCTAGAAGATTTTCCCCAAAGTGGAATGGTTCCATTTACTAAGAGAGTATTTGAGATGCTTAAGTTTTTTTGGAATTGATACATTTTGGAGCCAACAGTTGGAGTGAAACCACTCCACCAAGTGGTGACCATGTCTTTGAAGTCCGAATGAGAAAACTAGAAATTCTCAAAATGGAATGGTTGATTGTTAGTAGCTCGGGGACACAACCACTGCAAGAGGATTGGATAGTCATTAGAACCAACAAACAGAAGAATGGAGGAGTAGATGTCGCCTCCCAGATGGATTGCATTGTCTAAGATGAGGAAATGGTGCAATCTTGAGGCTATCTATTGTGAGCCAGTAATTTTGTTTTTCCAAGTATGCATACCATTAGGAAAGAGAAGATCAATCAACCAACTTCTTTGAATGAAATCTTTGAAGCTAACACTGTCCATCTCAAGCTTGGGGAGTCCTCCTTTTTTTCCCTCAAGCTTAGTGATCATATTGAAGTCACTTCCAATGATCCACAAAGGATGACACCTGGTAGAGTTTCCAATATCAAGAGAGTTGAGAGTGCCTATTTTCTAAAGAGGGACTTGAGGGAAGTAAACATTGGTGTGGCGAAAATGGATGTTGGTGCCGATCAAGTGAAAAAAAGCCTAAATAAAATTTTGAGAAGCGTGAATATTAGAAAGTGAGATGAGGTTGGGATCCTAAGAAATGGACAAACCACCCAAGGCATCAACCACTGTGGAATTCCATCCATGTCATAACTTGGTGATGATGGTGTCGAGGGTAGTACTGGTAAATTTGGTTTCTTGCATGAAGAAAATAGCTAGTCTGTCTTAATTTATCATGTTCTTGATCTTTCGGTGCTTGGCAGGGATGTTGAGCCCTCGGATATTTTATGAGGTGAGCTTCAATGAGAACTATGGGAGACCACCTAGAAGAACTTGGTCAACTTGGGGTATCGCCCAAATTCAACTAGTATATCTCCCATAATGATGGTTCTTTGTAGATCTATTCTCCACCCTCTTTTCTTTCATTCCTTTATGTGCATTTTCCCATCCCAAGGGCTTCCTACTTGAATCTCCTGAGAGTTACGTTGCTGAGCCCAAAAGAGTACGACTTCTGGGCTTTGAATTTTCTTGGGGGGTATGTTGTCATATTATTTGTATTTAAAGGCCTTCTCCATGACTCAGATATCTAGATCACCTAGGTCGATAATATCTGGTTCTTCTTCCATGTGGGTAGGTTGATTCATTTCTTCCTTAGATCCTTCTTCCAGATATTCTTGTTGAGCTTTTTTGTTGATCTCCATTAGAGTGGGATTCCAAAGGAAAATGTCTCTATATTTACTAGCCTAGCTAGACTGAGGGGTGGACATTTGAGTGGCAGAGTGGGGGAGAGGGGGGATGGGGATTAGTGGAGGAATGACAGAGGGATCGAGAGAGGAAGATTTGGGGGTTTTAGATGAGGTACAAGAGGATTCCCCTTCCAAGATAGGGTGATTTAGAAGGATATAAAAAATATTACTGGTAGGGGGGTAGGGGAGACTTTCTGGATGGAATTAGGTTTCTTTGAGTGATTTTTACGATTGGGAACTTTTTTGAATCTTTCAGCATCAGTATTTTCTAGGCCACGGGTAGGTTTAGGAGGTTGAATTAAGGGGAAGTATCTGAATAGATGGCCATGCTCATGGAATTTTCAGCATCGAAAAGGCACATGCTCATAATCTATGGTTTGAACCCATTCAAAATCATCATGAAAGACACTTACCGAATCTGTTAGGGCTTTATCTAGGTGCATGTAGGCACAGATATTGGCATAGGAAGTGTAGCGTTTGATTTTGTTTTCTTCAGAAATCTTGATGAACTCTCCCAATCCATTGCCAATATATTTTAAGGATTCGTCATCTCAATATTCTAGCGGCAACGAATACATTCTAATCCAGACTGGAATCCAGTTAAAATCGTCCTTGTATGTGTTGAAGCTTTCAACCCAATGTCTCAGATATATGCCTACAAATTTGAAGAAGTATGGACCACCGTACAAGATGTGATTTCTGTACTCGATGCAATTGAAAATGGCATTGAAGAAGCCCTTTTCTCCAAGCTGCAGGGTAACATTCCCCTTTTCTTTCCATTTCGAAGTGATCCAGCCCTGGAGAGCTTTCTCAGTAGGCCAAAAGCCTATGAATTTACCAATGAGAGCATGGTCCTTCATATACTAAATCTTTGCATTGATGTGATGTCACGGTAGGTCGATTTTTGGGCGGTCGGTTTCTATCGGTATGCACATGGAGGAGGAGGCTTTCTTGTACTCTGTATTGACATTCTAGGTCCCTTGTTTGTCATTTTTTTCAGTGTTGAGATCCGCCTATGGGCCTGCAAAGTCATAGGGTAGATCCTGATCATTCAGAGTCATATTTGATGTGTCAAATGGAGGATTTTTAGGACAGCAGGGTGTTAATTTCCCCCTTCGACATCAGCACAATGTAGTGTTGAATCAGGCAGAGATGTAGAGCCTCGAGCGACATGAGGTGCGACCGTGAGGGCGGGGGATACCCTGACAGTTCCCATTGCAACATTGCAGAAACCATAGGAGTCCATGGGGGAGGCCTCAGTTCTAGGGAAGCATCATGATTCCAATATCCTGCATTGTGTTAATGTTAAAATCGTTTCACTTGATTATTTGCAATTATGTTGATCTTGAAGACAATGACGTACTGTATAAAGTTCTTTTTTTCTATAATCTCAGTTCCTAAAATAATACAACTACCTGATTGCTTTAATTGTGTGTGAAATATATCTTCAAAATGTATATTGTTATTTTTGGTATGTAAGATCATAATAAAATAATGATAATTCTAAAGTACATGAATTTATCTGCATTATATTCTAAGCTTTATTATGTTACAAAAATTCATATTATTCTAGATTGATTATTTTATAGTTATTTATATTCATACAAATTTATAAATTTACAAATTTACAATTTTAAAAATTTAAAATTTTTAATAAAATTGAATGATGACAATACATACAATTACAATTAAAACTACAATTAGAATTAGAATTTTAATTACAATTACAATTTCACATACAATTACAATTTTAGATTTTTATATACAATTACAATCATTTAACATTAATACAATTAAAATTTTACAAATATTTTACACACAATTACAATTACAATCATTTCACAATAAATTGGATATTACAATTACAATTAAAATTTTACAAACAATTTACATACAATTGCAATTACAATTACAATTAGAAATACAATTACAATTTTACATACAATTAAAATTAAAATTTCAATTAAAAATACGACATAATATTTAATAAATATCACAATTTAATATAAAAAATAAACATCGCGATCATGGTAACCATTGTACAAACATAATATTTGACTAAAAAACACATTCAAGTTTTCTAGCATCATCTAATCATCTTGATCATGATCATCTAACAAAACACAAGCACTATATAACATCATCACAACACAAACATCAAATATACATCTCATGTCAAACAAGTGCTATCACATACACATCTATTTGCATTATGCACATTAAATGAACATATCTAACATAACCTAACAATATACAAATCATGATTAACACCAACATGTAAATTAAGTACTTTTGAAACATGACATAAAATACATGGACCATATATATATATAGATATATATATATATAATTGTATAATGCCAAAAATATAAAACTATAATATAAGTGAATATAAATGTCAAATATTAGTTGGTGGTACATCAATAGTAGTACTAGTAGAGGCATGCTCCGTCGATGGTGCACCCTAGACATGCTCAAATAGATGTCAATCACGTGCTTTCTGATCTGGAGGTGCATCATGTTGATCAGGAACTGCCTACTCATGATGAATCATGGATGGTCCAGCCTGTTGATCAGTGGATGGTGCGGTGACCTACTCATTCGATGGACCTGCCTCTTTAGATGAACTTGCTCCCTCCTCAGGATCAGGTACCTGCTCAAGACTAGGATGTGTCTGCTCAGATGGTGAAGACTACTCAAACGATGCATGATCATAATCATGGCTGGATGCTGCAGGCTACTCATCATGATCATATCTAGTGCGAGGTGGAGGAGAAGGTGGAGTACTAAGTCTATGATCACTCCCCTCATGGTCATCAGATGATGCGCTTCTCAACTATCATACTGCATCTCGACTACCATGCCTACGTCTATCGCTTCTCGCCCACACTAGTACTCTTGTAGCTCCAACTATATGTCGCATGAGGGTCCACATATCACGTGGCATGAATCTTCATATCTCCGCTAGCGTATCATCAACCTATATCTCTATGATAATAATCAGTCTATCTCCGTTCTGAACTAGGAGCTGACAGAGTTGGTTGCCCAACTTCCTCCTAAATCGAGTGTCAGGCCTACACCTCACACCTGCTGGTATTTATGCCCGATCATGAGGACTAAGTTTGTCACCACCCTAATCCTCTGCATCTACCATCTCCTCATCAACGGGATCTACACCTGGATAATTTCGTGGTGGTGGAATCTCATCACCAATGAATGACCTAGTATCTACAAAATATATATAAGTATAGAAAAATAATTATACAATTTCATTAAAAAATTTAATAAAACAAGTTAAAGAACGTGTTAGAATAAATTTAAATAAAACACTAATATTACCTCTCACATCCGGCAGCTCATCCTATGTGAGGAGGATGTTGGCACACCCTCTCCAATCCAAACTAGCATATGGATATGGCACCAGAATAAAGGCATGATCATCAACACTAGGTAGAATCTCCAGCGCATCATGATATATCCTGGCGGAAAAGTCAGGCGCCCCTCTTGGGCATCATCTGGCCCCACATCTCCATCCGTACATGCAACATCAGCCTACGAGGCTGCCGAACAAAAGTAGGCCTCATCTCTAGAAACCTCTCAAAAAATAAAAAAAATAACTCTACACAAAAAGGGAAGATCAACCTCCCGCATGCCTGAGAATTACATCTATATAATGTTGTACAAAACGACCGCAAAAAAATTGCAAACAACCTCAGAAGTCGTGGCACTTGTAATAAAGAATCAACATAAAATAAAAATGGGAAACTAATGTGTTGCATGTCACTGGTATGGTGTGAAATGGTCATCAACAGCAGTAAGAGGCACCTCACCTCCTCTGCACCAAACGAAGCAATACATAACTTACCACCGGACACCTGAAAATCTTCAGGAGAAAGCATATCGTCGCCAATCTATCTTTAGGAGTACACCAACTGACTCTCTGTTTCATAGCCGATGGGGACCTCTAGGAATTGGGGAAAATGTTGCCCTCTCTGAGATAGGCAAGTAATAAAATATATATCCTTCTTATTCATCGCGTACCACTAGTTAGGACCGACGAGGAAAGCTTGTCGATGGGCATCCCACTTGAAGATGAGGTGTCCAAATAAAAAATTATGGTCCTTCAAGGATGTAGCCTCCTCAAAGAGCTTGAGGAGGCCTACCTCCCTTAGGAGAAACTGGGTGCATGCTGTAATAGGGTGAGGGTACATAAGTATCTCCCTCTCTTGTGCCTCCCACAGGGGAACCACATTATTGTAGAAATAGTATAAACAATATGTATATCATGGATTGAATCCGATCTAACAATGCACTAAAGCTTGATACTGAATCTCTTCTACAAATCAATTTTGGAAATTAAACACAATCGCAAATCACATGAAGAAAAGAAAGAATCAGATCAAACCACAACACAGATAATTTACTAGGGAAAGCTTGTTGCTCAAAACCCCTCTATATTTTACTGTATATTCACAAAGGAATCATGAAACAATTACAATGCACTCTTCTCACAAGAGTCTCATGCCCTCTCACAACTGTCTCACACTGATCCACAGAAAATTGGGCCAACATGTCGCCAATTCTTACCCTGCCTTGCTCACACAATTCCTACTGAATGAAATCCCTATTATTTAGGAATTTCAGCCTTCCTCAACTGTGTTGAGTATCATGGGCATCATGTGGTGTTTTAACTGCATCTGGGCAACCTGGTAGTATCACAACTGATAGTTAACTTCCCTTTAACCTTTGGCTCAACTGGGTCTCCACTAGAGCTAACGTGCATGCAAATATTAATATTAAATCATCAGTTGCATGGAAAATCACTGACTGTGAATTAAATAATATTTGATTTACTTGATCTCTCACTAGTCCAAAAAACAGTTACAACTAGTCCAACAAACGTTAACTCACCTAACTGAGTTAACTGATTACTCATGCATTAAACTCATACACTTAACTGCAACTTGAACTCCAAAACTCATAGAATCACTTTGCATGCCTCATAAACCACCCTCAACTCGAAATTCATCAACTAAATGAGTTTATCACACTCAGTTAACTATTACAAGTGATTGTGAGATAAGATTACATTTTATTGTCCAATTTAATTAAGGGATAATTAAAATTGACACATATCCAATTTATTAAATTAATTTAATTTCACACTAATGTATCGTTACGACCCATCACTACACGACCTGTGGTCCCACACTAGTGTAGGTGTTTTCATGTTGCTTCCAGATGCCAATTTTACTATTTCTTGTTGCAAAATTCAACACTCCCTCTCAATAGGAAAGGAATGTCCTTTCATGAGACATTCAACTCTTCCATGTGACATGAAACTCATGCATGCAATACTTCTCTAGTGTTTCTTGCACATGTCACTCTTGCATGCAACACTTCTCTAGTGTTTGTCACACATGCAACTCTTGCATGCAACACTTATCTAGTGTTGTTTGCACATGCAACTCTTACATGCAACACTTCTGAAATTGAATAGCCTCCAAGAAACTGAATCAGTATAATGCATCTGTCATCGGAGTCTTCTGACTTCTCGTACCTAGTGCACATATCTATTGGATTCTCTGTAATGTTGACATCTGCATCCATGCACTCTGCATTGCTGCCAACTCTGATCCGCACTACAGTATCCAACACATGTCACTCTAATTTATGTTCCCTTGACATCTCACTGCATCAATCGAATTGATATTTCTACTCCTATCCTGTGGACTCCTCATAGCGAGGTTTGATCCATGAGACGCACCATCTCTAGGGCCCTGCCCAAATTTTTTCTTGGGATTAATTTTGCACATAACCCCACCTCACACCTGAAGGTATAGTTTCCTTCATTCCATCTTGCCATTTGGCTCGAAATTTCTCTACTTTAGTGGTTTCTACCACTCCATGATCCTCCACATGTGGCTACTCCACATTTTGAGGTTCATTCTTTTGAACCAAGAGTTCCCCATCTGCATGAAAATCCATCTCCCTCTCAAGGGAAAATCGCATGGCTTTCTCACACTTCCCAATGGTACATCCCTTGAATGTGTCTATCTTCATAAGAGTACCCTTTGGAAGCCCCGTAGAAATTTTCTGTATGACCTTCAAAGCTCCATGGTGTAACTCACCCTCATCGTGGCTCACCACTTTGTATACTTTACCCATCAATGTCGCGCTGCCATCTACAAAAATTTTATAGAGATTCTTAACATGAATCCAAATCTTCTTAGCTTTTCTTATTGCTTTGTGTCTAAGGAAAACAATTCCTTGACTGAAAACAACATCATAGCCTCTATCCTCCAACATTGCAAGTGAAACTAAATTTTTCTTCAACACTGGTACATGCATTACATCTTTTAATAAAAATGGTTTACCTGACTATCTCTGGAAAGTAACTTTACCAATCCTTGTAGCGCTATACCTTCCATCGTCACCCATTTCGATATGCATATGGAGGTCCTTCTCCTCCAAGCTACTAAAAAGTTATTTCTCTCTCGTCATGTGGAAATATGCATCACTATCCAAGTACCACACTGTGGCCATCACACATGACACCATGCATGCGTTCAATGAGAAGTCCAACTCAAATTGCGAGGCCCAAGCCTCATGAGCTATAGATCATAAATACTTCTTGTTCTTCTTCTTTTTTGGATAGTTAGTGGCATAATGTCCATGCTTGTGATAGTGAAAACACTTCACTCTAGACATTTCGCGCTCCTTTCCTTCTTCATCGGACTCAGATTTGGAATAAAATTTCTTTCATTTACCCATATTCACCTTGGTAGCCAAAGAAAAATCATCTTCATCTTAATTCTTAGATGAATATCCATCCCTAATATTCCTCTTGAATTCTTCTTGCACCAAATTTGACCAAATTTGTTCCCGATCTGGCAGCTTTTCCCTTCCATTGAATGAGTCCTGATAGCTATGAAAACTCTTGGGAAGTCCTAGAAGAGCTAGGCTCACCAAGTCATCATGCGTGACATTAATTCCTACACTCCAAAGCTCATCCTGACATTGGACAAACTTTGTTAAGTATACAAGAATAGTGTCGTTTTTCTCCATTTTGATTTTCCTGAGCTTGTCCTTCAGTGCCTTTTTTCTATAATCACTATTGCTCTGAAATAGATCTATCATAGCCTTCCACATTTCATATGGAGTCATTTTTACATGGAGACTTGAGACATTGTGGTCTTCTACTCCCTCCAGTAATATCCTCCTCGAGCTTGCAACTTTCTTTCGCCAAGCATCAAGAGTTGTAGCATCTGCTATAGTGGATTTGGGAACATCATTATCAATGAACTATTTCAACCCATTTCTCTCCAGTACTGCCTCCATCCTATATTTCCATTCATTATAATTGGAATTTCGCTCAATTTCATACTCCAATCTCAAGCCATTGAAAGCCATTTTGATCCTAAATCACGAGTAGCACCAAGAAAGTCTTCTGCAAATTCAAATTCTATTTAGTCACAAACTAAGCTTCTCCTCCACTATTGTGATTTCCTATTCTCTGATACCATGCAGAAATTATACAAAAAATATTTATATCATGGATTCAATCCTATCTAACAACATACTAAAGCTATATATTCAACCACTTCTACAAATTAATTTCAGAAATTAAACACAATCGCTAATCACATGAAGCAAAGAAATAATTAGATCAAACCACAACACAGATAATGTCCCGGGGAAATATTCCTACTCAAAACCCCTATATATTCGATTATATATTAACCAAGTAATCAAGAAACAATTATAACGCAGTATTCTCACAACAGTCTCCTGTACTCTCACAACTGTCTCACACTGATCTAGAAAAAATTGGGCCAACACTTAGCCAATTCTGAGCCTGTCTTCAATGTGCCTTGCTCACGCAATTCTGGATGAATCCAATCCCTATTCTTTAGGAGTTTCATTCTTCCTCAACTGTGCTGAGTATCATGGGAATCCTGTGGTATTTTAACTTCATCAGGCAACCTGCTAATATCACAACTAATAGTTAAGTTCCCTCTAACCTTTGTCTCAACGGGGTCTCCATTAGAACCGACATGCATGTAGCTATTAATAGTAAATCTTGAGTTACATGGAAAATCAATAGTTGTGAATTAAATAATATTTAATTCAATTCATATCTCACTCGTGCAACAAATAGTTACAACTAGTCCAGCTGACTTTAACTCACCTGATTGAGTTAACTGATTACTCATGCACTTAACTGCAAATCGAACTCTAAAACACATAGAATCACTTTTCATGCCTCACCAACTACCCTCAACCGGAGATTAATGAGCTAACTAATTTTATCCCACTCAATTAACTATTACAAGTGATTATGAGAAAAGATTACATTTTATTTTCCAATTTAATTAAGGGATAATTAAATTTGACACATATCCAATTTATTAAATAAATCGAATTTCACACTAATGTATCACTAGGACCCATCACTACATGACTTGTGGTCCCAAACTAGTGTAGGTGTTTTCATGTTGCTTTCGGATGCCAATTTAATTGTTTCTTGTTGCAAACTTCAACAGTTATACTGGTCCTCCATATGTTCTTACTGTTCCCTATGTTCTCTCCTTTGACGTCGTTGAATGATTCACATATTAAATACATTTTTTTATTAAATGAGACATGTATTTAGAAATATATATATATATATATATATATATATATATGTATATATATATATATATATGTATATAAATATATATATATATATATAGATATATATATATATATATATATATATATATATATATATATATATATATATATATATATATATATATATATATATATATATATATGTATATACATATACATATACATATACATATACATATACATACATATATACATATATACATATATACATATATGTATATATATATATATATATATATATATATATATATATATATATATATATATATATATATAGTGCGCCCAAAAAAACATTCATGCACCGGTACTGGTGCGTCTGTTTTTATCGCGCACCATCCTTGGTTTGCATGGAAGTTTTTAGCACGCTGCAAAACATGAAATGTAATTTATTCGGTGATGTGTTGATGAAACTATCCACCCTATTGCAGATACTTAGGTCAACGTAACGCCGAACAATAATTTAGGGTAAATGGTTCGGTTTTTAAAATGACTACACTGTTTACCATGTACCAGTGTTAGGAGGGTGGTGTGCTGACCAAACTATGTGCCCAGGGTGGGTAGTTTACTGAGCACATCGTCTTGCTGACATCAGTACATGGTCAATGGTTAGGTCCTGTAAACATCCACATCATTGACTATGTACTGATGTTAGGAGGGCGGTGCGCTAACTGAAATATCCACCACGGGGTGCATAGTTTTGTCAGCACACCACCCTCCTCACATCAGTACATGGTTAATGATGTGGTCTTGTAAACGACTGCTCCGTTTGCTATGTACTGATGTCAGGAGGGTGGTGCGGTGACCGAACTATCCACCCTAGGGCGCATATTTTGGTCAGCGCACTAGCCTCTCGACACTGGTACAGAGTCAACGGTGCGGTCATTTAAACAACCACATCAGCATATCAGGTTTTAAAACAACACGGTGCTCTTTTTCGGTACTGCACCAAAACCCGGTGTGATTTTCGTTAGCACCATTCACGATGCGGCCTGTAAATTTACAGGCAGCATTGCAAACAGTGTAAGCCAAATGGCTTGAGTGCGCCATGTAGGAATATATATATATATATATATATATATATATATATATATATATATATATATATATTTTAACGGTAAAATTTAAGCTTTTTGAAAAATCGAATCTGCTAAAAATTTAATTATTGAGAAACAAGTAAATTACCTGTACATTTGGGCTTTGAGGAGGCATATTTTTTGAATAATTTGAAAAACAAAATTTTCCCACAACTTTCCAAAATTCAAACTTCATAAGGTGGGTAGTGGATGCCAGTCGTGCATGAAATGGGAGCACCGATGGTAGGGCATCTCACACAAGGGGAATTCACAAAGGTGCTTGAGAGCTCTACAACACCAAAGAAGGGAAAATGCGGAATTTTTGGCTGGTAAATTTTTTTATTTAACACTGTTTCAGTGCGAAAGTTTTTGAGGCACATCATGCAGTTGCTGCCTAGTGCACCAAGCCTGTTTATGTTTTTGCACAGTTTTTAAGATGCATCAGGGCAGTTTTGAGTAGCGTATTAGTGCACTACAGTAATTACACGCACTGCGCAGGTTTGTACGAAGAGCACGGTGTCTCGATGTGCCAATTTTTAGTATGCACCAATTCTTTCTGAGTTAAACGCACTGATGCAGTTTATGATGAGAAACGCACAGGGAAAAAACATCCAAAAAAACCTCCACCCGCCAGCCTCGTCTAGGGACCTCCACTACAAACGAATATCTGGGCTATTTTTATAAGGGGTTCTTCAAAAACATCCGCTAGAGGGTCTTTTCCTTGTAGTGTGATAACCTTCAGTGAAATCTGTATAGATCTTAGCATAATAATCTATATAAGGGAATACTTACCACAATTATGATCAAAGGAATATGGCATGATTACCTTGACATGATACATATTCAAGGGAAAGGATATATATCCAAGGAAACTTACGATGAAATTTTTGAACTTTGTCGAAGAAGTTCTAGAGGATTAACAAGAAACATGACTATGACACATGATAATTCTACCAAGATATTAAATTCAGCCAATAATGGGGTAACAAGGTCAGAAATTAGGAACTTTATGGAAAATTTCAAAGTTGACATTTTGAGCTCATTTCCCTCTTGTATCGATGCGTTGCACGTGAATAAAAAATAGATTGAGCTAGCTTAAGAATTGGTTATATTATTCTCTAAGTGTAGGAATAAACGTCCTCTGAGGGAGTGTCTATTGAATAGATATAAAATATGTGAGAGAGATCATTCTACAGAACCATTCCCCACATTACATAGATTTAATGGTATAAAAAATTTCTTGTTTCTTGGATTTGAGTAGTTTTTATCCCATGCATCTACTCAAGAACCTACCTATAAGCATTTAATTCCCAAACTCCATAATTTCATTACATCATATAATATGACCTTAATGGGATTTGAATTTTTCATTATGCACATCCTATGCTTATGAGGGTTCCTTGGCCCTCTCAATCCAAAATCTCCCTACATATAGGTATTAGAATCAAAGGGTGGGTACAACTCACTGGCTTACTAATAATTTAATCCAATAAACCCATGGATATTATAAATATTTAATAAATATTTTATAAGAATATTTAACGCCTAGCATCATGTCTAAAGGACATGTTTTAGCTACATTAATAGTGGGGTGAGAAATCCATTATGATGTGATTAATACTCCCACTTGATTTGGAGATCGGGGGCATATTTTTAAAGGATATTACATCTCCTTAATTGTATTTACCACTACTCTCAACAAGCATACATTGATTTTTTTTTTAGAAAGAAGGAATGTATATTTGAATTTCACAAATATGGACATCCAATTCATCTACTTCATGATGGAGTTGTCGCTAAGTTGCATTTTTGAAAGGATATGCATTTCCTTTTCCCTCTAGCTAGAATCCTTGATAATATAAAAACACATTGTTGACATCCATTTTCTTCCACTTCCAAAATATTTCCACTAATTGTTTTCACTAATCTACTATTTCTTCTTTGGAGGTAGTCACAGGTCTCATAATTGAGTGACTGAGGGAGATAAACCTAGCTAACACTACTTTACCAAATAGCTATTACTTTGCATACATGCCTAGTATATAAATAGTGACAATTCTCTATTAGATATACGTATTTAGATTTGTTGGTTGGGTCAAAATTTGTTATAAATGATTTCAAAGGATTACCTTCAGTAGAGTTTTATAAATTCATGAGATTTATTACTACATAGTTAGAAATGAATTGAAAATGTGTGTTGTCGTAGATGCTTCAATATTAATAGTTTGTATCCTTACCAAGTATCTGTCAACTAGAAGTTTTATGTCAAATTTATTACTCAAGTGCACATACTTAACTATGTTACCCTTGTTTTGTGATTTATGAAGAAGGATCTATAGGGTAGTACCATTTAGTGGCCATATGTGCACCAACATGAGAATAGGTAGGGATTAACATAAGAATTAAATATTACTCTAATTTTCTACTTTTTCTGTTAAAAAATTTCCATTAATAGAGAAATTTCACCATCCCTATTTTCCTCCTTTGCTAGCACTCGATATGTTACAGTATAAATAGTCATTTTTCCTATGAATATATGAATTTATAGTGTATAAGGGTCAAATTAACATCAAACAACTAGCAATTTTAGAAATACCAACATGCCTATGAGCCTTTGTCAACTCTAGGCTCAATTATGACCAAATCAATTGTGACTAGAAAGAAAGAATTGCACACTTACTCAATACCTTCACATCCACAAGCTATGGAGCTACAATTTTCAACCCAACTATTGACAGAGAAATGAAATTAGAATAACATCCCTTCTATCAATGAATCATAAGAAGGCATATTGCAGGAAATAAGTTTAGTTCTAATGTAATAAACTAAAAAATAGTGTAACATTAAGAATTCTCTAAAGTTTACAAGATTGATAACAAGAAAATAACCTAAGGAGTTTGCATGCAAGTGAGGGATTTAAAATTAGGAAAATTCCTATATTTCAATTGAAGGATTGGATTTTTGGGAAATATATATGTCAATTCATTGCATAATAACCATCCCACGTACATTGAGAATTATAAGAAGGCGTGGTTGATTATACCAACTAATTGAATGTTGTATGTGTGGAAGGGATTTCATGTAGATGTTCATAAATAAATCTCATTCGGCCTTAACCTGGGATTCGACACGTCATTTGCTCAACATGCATCATTGTGACACTTGAGGAAATTACCTTGTGGTTAGAGGGGGTGGTTGACCTCATGCCCCATATTTTAGTTTTATACCTAAGCTTAAACATGTATTTATCCTATTCTATTTTGTCTCTAAACAAAGCAGGTTTAGTGTTTCTTTCCTAATTATATTTTTTATCCACATTTCAATCGAATGATTTCAAAATGTGAAACAAATATAACTCCTAAAATATGGTTAACTTTTTGTTTATTTGATGGAATAATATTTGACTATACACTATGAATTTTGTTAGAGCCTTTTACATAAACTTTATGATCATTTCCAAGTTTTCAATTCCATTTAATCTCATCTTCTATGTTCTTTATCATTGACTATTGGTGGCCGAAAACACTTGTTACATAAAATATGATAATTTCTCCCTCTCCTACTACCGCATATTACTTTTTTATATTAGTAATTATTTCTTATCCCATTCTAGTTTTGGAAAAAAATCATAATATTTTCTTAATATATAATCTTCACATGCATAGAGTTACCTTAAACAATGATGGTCCCTCTCTCTCTCTTACAACCCCCTATTACTTTTATGAATTAGTAATTATTTCTTGGTGCATTCTAATTTTGTTATGCAGTAGTAATGTTTTCTTAATATTTAATTTTCTATGCATTTGACCCTATAGGGTTATCTTATTTTTATTTGTAAAAGTTATAACATTTGTTTTACAATTTTGGACGTAAGTATTTACAAACTTCTATTATTAAGTTTTTTATTTTTATTTTCTTTAATAAAGTTCGAGAGGGGGGAAGTCAATTATTATTGTTTAGGTGGACACAATTATTATTGATTCAAATGGTGAATGTAGCCTAATTCATCTTGATAAACAAAAGTGTATTGAATATTGGGAAAGCCAATTATGATTGGCTAGTTGGAGACATATATCATTGGTTGTTGATTTTAAATGCAACTCCTTAGTGTTATTCAAGGGAATATAAATTACCTAGAATAAATATTTGATGGTTCAGTAGAGAGGAAAAATTTCACTTCGGCTGAATATGTGATACTAAGTAGCTAGCTAACTTATTTTTGGAAAACTAGCTTTCAAAAATAAAAATAATTCATTCGATGATGGAGCTAGCCCTAAGTCATATTTTTAAAAGGATATGCATTCTGTTTCCTACTAGTTGTAATCCTTGATATTATAAACACACATGTTGATATCCATTTTTCCTCCACTGCCAAAATATTTCCACTAATTTTTTTCACTAATCCACTCTTTTTTCCATAGAGGTAGCTATAGATCTCATAACTAAGTCATTGGGGAGATAAACCTAGCAACAACTACTTCACCAGATAGCTATTACTTTGCGAACATATCTAGTAGAGAAATAATGACACTTTTACTTTATATCTACTGATCAGGTGATCATGCCCAAGTTGAAAAAATGCTAAAAAAATGGAACTGCTCAGAATTGGTTGCAATATGAACGATCGAATAGGCCTCGTCGCTGCGATTCTGCCATTATGAATGAGATTGAAATCCGATGTCATATGTGAAAGATATTAAAGTTTGAAGTTGCCCAATAACCTTCAAAACAAGACTTTTGAACAATTTTTTTTGGTCATTTTCCAAATTTTTTATGGAAAAAATTTAATTTTTGTATGTTTTATTATAGGCCTATTGGAGGGTGCCACGTGGCCCCAAGCCAAATGTTCAAAGGTCATATTAAAATTTTTTGGGCAACGTGGGTCGAACCCTCGACCTGACACCTCAGGCAGGGTCGACTTGACCAACTCGACAGCATGCAATTGTTAAACGGAAAGTTGGGCAGTATATGAATGACTACTTGAGTCAGGCCTCATGAAAAGGCTACAAGATGATTCGGGTCGGGTGAGTCATTTAAATGAATGTTCCGTTGGGTCATTTAAACAACATGCAGAGATTAGGTGTTAAGCCCGTAGGGCTTAAGGCTGTAGGTTTTGTGACCTCGCGCCATAACCAAGTGTTAAGTCCTTTCAAACTGATGAAAATATCTAGGTTAAGCCCCTTTGGGTTTAGCCCTCACCACAGGACCTCCGACTCGTAACCATGGGTGGGGGCTAAAACCTTATCTGCCAGCACAAATCGTCCACCTTTTCAGCATGTGAACGCGCTTTTACATTTAGTAGTTAAATTTATTGTAATCCCTAAATTAGCACGTGGTTCCACCTCTTTGACCTGTCTAGCTATTTTGGTGGGATTAATTGGAGTTCCTCCAGTTTTGGAGGAGGTTTTCAAGTGACATTGGGTAGTTTTCTTTGCGAGATCATAAATTTCACAATATTGAACCAATTTGGACGAAATTTTGGTACATCTTTGGGTTCTCTTCAGCATTCTGGAGTGTTTTGGATAGGTTTCAGAGCGAACATAGGTGTTATTTAGCCATTTTTTCTTCAGGAAAGAGGAAAGGGCCAACAGGGCCATCAGGAAGATGGAGCTGTATTGGGTTGTACTTCACTGTTTAAGGTGAAACAAAAGCCATTTTTAGCTTATTTATGTCTTCTGAAGTCAATTTCACACATGTTTTTGCCTATTTAGGCATATATTTCACGTTATAACCATTTTGAGCAACTTTATAGAGAAAGGACATGCCCATTGGGAGCCTTGGACCCTGTAGATGTAGCCCAGGAGGGGTGAACTGCCTCATCAGTTTGCTGTGTTATGCTGTGGTGAATTTACCTTGCTGTGTATTTATGATATAATATCTTAAACAGTAAAATTAATTAACATTTCCTAACACATAAACTTAGAAACAATTACCAAAAGCACTTTGTTTACCCTGCAAGACACAGAGAGTACTTTGCACACTTAATTAATTGGAAATGGATACTTTGCATAACATTAAAAATAGTTCCATTTTTAGATCATATGGTATCAAAGCTCAGGATTTGAGCCTTAAGAGCTAGAGCTTTACTCTGCATTTGTTCTTGTGTGAAGATATAGTTGATTGTTTGCAAGTTTTGATTCTTACTAGGCTTAAAATCAAGAGAGGTGAAGGACACTTGGTTAGTGCACAAAGTAATCCACAACCAAGAAGGGTCAGCGAGCCACCTCCAAGAGCCATTAAAGAAACCTCAAGCATGTCTTCAAGAGAAGGAGAAGCTCCTGAAGATATTGATCCCAAAGAAGAGGAACAGGTGTTCCGAAAGGCTTTCTTCAACATGACAGATATGGTGAGGATACTCTACCAAGAAAGGAATGATAGGCTTGTTGAAGAAGAGTTTAAACACTAGAAAGAAGAAGAGGGTTGTTCAGGAGGAAATAAAAGTGATGACAAGTCCAAGAAAGGACACGGAGGAAATGGTGATCCACCATCCCCATCTTCATCCTCTTCCTCTACATCGTCATCCTCAACTTCAGTGAATCAATCTCACAAGTCTAAAACCACTGGTAAAAGTCCATTTTTAAAGCTTGATGTTAAATTTGAGTTGCCTATGTTTAATGGTGAGGTCAATGCAGAGAAACTTGATAATTGGATAAGACAGTTGGAATTTTATTTGAGGATACAAAACCTTCATGAAGACAACACCAAGATCCAGTTAGCCTCTTTGAGAATGGAAGGAGCAACATTGGTATGGTGGGAAACCAAGACCAAGGATGAAATTTAAAAACATGGTAAGATCACTTTATCATGGGCTGAATTTATTTCTGCAATTAAACAACAATTTTATCCATTAGCGCATTTACAAAAGGCTACCATGAATTGGCAAAGTTTTAGACAACTTAAGGGACAAAGTGTTCAAGATTACACTCAAGAGTTTAGACTAAGGGCTTTATTACTTGGAATTGATTTACATATCCAAGAGACTTTGCTGAAATATATAGGTGGTTTACACAACTATCTTATACATACTAACCTTAGGTCTAATCCTACTAGTCTAGACGAAGTTTGTGTACAAGCTACACATTTAGAGGCTAGAGGTAAACAATATTTTGATGGGAATGAGGGTAGTGAATTTAAAGGAAAAGGTAGAAAAAGAAATGCAAACTCTAGGAAAGAAAAAGGAAAATTATTTTGTAAAAGCAATTCCAAAACAAGCCACGATGAAGACCATTGCTGGAAACTTCATCCGGAGCTAAAACCAGAAAAATTTGAAACTAAAGATAAGGCCAAAGAAAAGGGAAAAATGGTTGCAACTGCTGAACAAGACTTAGGGTCTGAATCAAGTGATGAAACTAAAAGCGTAGCCATGATACTAGAGAATATAAAGGGAAAAAATATTTTCAAGGAAACAAATCCCAGTTCTAGCACTTTAAACTGTCACATAGAAGCTCCAAATGAAGAGAGGAGGATAGAGTTGTTTCATGTGAGGATAATCACAAAACACACAAAGATAGACACACTATTTGACAATGGTTCTCAAGCAAACCTCATCTCAGAAGACTTAGTCAAGAAGCTGAAACTTGAAACCATTCCACATCCAAAGCCATATCCAGTTGGTTGGATTTGCAAGGATGCTAATTTACAAGTCTCAAGAAAGTGCATGTTGTGCTTCGCCATAATAACCCATTATGTTGACTTGGTTGAATTATATGTGGTACCGCTTGACATTATAGGTGTGGTGTTGGGTAGTCCATATTTATATAACAGAAAATCGATCTTCTATCGCCATGAGATTAAGTATCATCTATTCAAGGATGGCAAGGAGTTTATTGTGAGAGCACATTGGAAGAAGCTAGAATATTCTTTAGTAAATGCGGGGTAATTGAAAAGGCTTGTTAATGCAAGTCAAAATCTGACTTTGTTGATGATTAAGAAAAAATATTTTTTACATAATCCTTTTCATGTTATTTCTAATGTAAATGATGTCAGTTTGAAATTAGGTCGTCTTTCGAAGAAGATGACAAGATGTTGCAGAAAGTGTCTTTGGTGTCGATCGGTGCAGAGAACAAAGTGTCGGTGCAAGGTGGTGCAAAAATCCAAGAGAGCATAGAGCATGCAATAAAAGAGGGCACAAATTTCAACATGGGTCATTGCTAGTTTCAGAATAACAGGTTGGTATGGCGAGAAAACTTGGTCACGAATCGACACAAGTACATGGCTCATTCGGCAAAAATTTGCCATGAGGACAGTTTGCAAGATGAATCTAAATTTTAGTTTCCTTTGAAGTTAGACAATTGTAGGAACAATATGATTTCTGCAAATTTCAGTTGTTGTTCTGCAAATTTCAAAAATTTGCATCATGACTCAGTCAAGGTTAGCAATAGTCAGTCAGCGGATTGAAGGAAGAATTTAGCTTTTTATGAGAAGCTCAATTGGATGAAGTTAGGAATATTTTAGTGGTTCAAGGTCGAAAGAGTGGAGAATCAGTCTCCTCATCTTCAATTTCTATAATTTAGAGATATTTTGGGGTCCAAAAGCTTCCCATTTGGAGGTGTGATGAGGTGATCACGTCCAAGTTGCAAAAATGCTCAAAATGAAACTGCTCAGAATTGGTTGCAATATGAACGACCGGATAGGCCTCATCGTTGTGATTCTGGCACCATGAACGGGACTCAAATCCAATGTCGTATGTGAAAGATATTAAAGTTTGAATTTGCCCAATAACCTTCAAAACAAGGCTTTTGAACAATTTTTTTTTGTCAATTTCCAAAGGTTTTTATAGAAAATTTTTAATTTTTATATGTTTTATTATAGGCCTATTGGAGGGTGCCATGTGGCCTACCCAGAGGCTGGCACATGGCCCCAGGTAAAATGTTCAAAGGTCATGTTAAAATTTTGTGGGCAAGATGGGTCGAACCCTTGACCCGACACCTTGGGCAGGGTCGACTCGACCAACCCGGTAGCATGCAGTTGTTGAACGAAAGGTTGGGCAACATATGAACTACTACTCTGGTCGAGCCTTGTGCAAAGTCTGAATGACCAGTTATGTCAGGCGAGTCGTTTAAATGAACATTCCGTCGGGTCGTTTAAACAATGAACAGATTTTAGGTGTTAAGCCCTTAGGGCTTAAGGTTGTAGGTTCCGTGACCTCACGCCATAACCAAGTGCTAAGCCCTTTCAAACCGGTAAAAATATTTGGGTTAAGCTCCTTTAGGGTTAGCCCTCACCACAGGACCTCTGACTCGTGACCATGGGCAGGGGATAAAACCTTATCCGCCAGCACAAACCGTCCCCCTTTTCAGCATGTGAATGCACTTTTACAACTGGCAGTTAAATTTATTGTAACCCTAAATCAGTGCACGGTTATACCTGTTTGACCTGTCTGCCTATTTTTGTGGGATAAACTGGATTTCCTCTAGTTTTGGAGGAGGTTTTCAAGTGACATTGGGTAGTTTTCTTTGGGAGATCATAACTTTCACAATATTGAACCAATTTGGAAGAAATTTTGGTCAATGTTTGGGTTTCTTCATCATTATAGAGTGTTTGGGATAGGTTTCAGAGAAAACATAGGTGTTCTGCATCCACTTTTTCTTCAGGAAAGAGGAAAGGGCCAGTAGGGCCATCAGGAAGATTAAGTTGTATTGCATTGTACTTCACTGTTTGAGGTGAAACAAAAAGCCATTTTTAGCTTATTTCTATCTTCTGAAGTCAATTTCACAGCTGGTTTTGCCTGTTAAGCCATATATTTCACTATATAACCATTTTGAGCAACTTAATAGAGCAAGGACATGCCCATTGGGAGCCTTGGACCTGACAGATGTAGCCTAGGAAGGGTGAATTGCCTCATTAGTTTGATGTGTTATGCTATGGTGAATTTCTTTTGCTGTGTATTTCTGATATAATTTCGTAAAGTGCTTCATAAAGTAATCATCATTATGTTCTTCAAGTCATGAATCTGTTCACTAACCATAACTTTAGAGGTGAATGGAACTTGAGAAGAGATAAGGATTAATAGGTTTTGGGTCTTACCCAATCATGATTTCATAGCCTAGGGTCGGTATTCAAGCCTAAGAAGCAAAAACTAAGCTTTTGGAGAAAATCTAGTCAATTGTCCACATGTCACAAGAGTTTTGTAGGAAGTGTTATAGGAGGTGTTGTTTTTCTATAGTAGAGAGATAAATTTTCAAATTCCCAAGTAAATAAAATGAAACTGAGATGGGGTTTTTTTCATTGATTAGGATCTCCTAGGTCTCTGTTCCAAGTGGAATCACTCAAAAATACCCTTGTTAATATGTGCTAGAAAATAGCAGACAATTACTACTCTTAAAATTGGAAATTGAAGAACTAGTGAGCTAGTTAACCTACCAAATGTAGGTTTTAACCCTGTATAGAAATTATCTGTAAGCGAATTTTAAAATAGAAAATAAACAATAGCGAGAGCATAAAACATAAAACATATAAACACATAGATTTTTCCCTGGATCCCAAATCAGGATGACCAACTTGATTTTTCATTATATTCCTTTTAGTGTTACAACACATATATATACATGCTGAAGCATACATAAACCCCAATCCATTAACCCTAGATTAGAACATAACTGTAGTTCCCTTGACCGTATCTACAAAATACTAGGGGCCGAAAACCATTATGCCCCAAAACCATGTGCAAACCCATGCACAAAACCATAGGTGGGTCCGCCCACCTGAAAATAAGGACCAATTTTTTTTTCCAAGGCACTGCCTGTGACCCTGATAGGGGGGGATACTGCCCCCCCTGTGACCCCCCCGGCGTTGCACCCAACGCAATGTACAGGGGGGGCGACCCCCCGCGCGTGATTTGTCATGGAAATAATATAACACAAACCCAACAATTTCTGTTTTCTATATTCAATTTCATAGCTAGTTCTGCCTGTTTAGACATATTTCTCACTGTATAAAGAATTTGAGCAACTTAATAGAGAAAGGACATGCCCATTAGGAGCCTTGGACTCGACAGATGTAGCCTAGGAGGGGTGAACTGCCTCATCATGTCGCTGTGTTATGTTATTGTGTAATTTATCTGTTGTGTATTTCTTATTTAAGATGTTAAACAATAAATTTAATTAACATTCCCTCACACATAAGACTCAGAAAACTTATCAAAAATAGTTTGTTTAACTTGCAAGACATGGAGAATACTTTGCACACTTAATTAAATGGAAATTGATACTTTGCACAACATTTTCAAATACTTCCATTTTTAGATTAGTGCTTAATGAACTAGGGGTGGGTACTGATATTTTCTTGTTGAGTCTCAACACAGGATAATAATAAGTACATCAAGTGAAGTAAAAGAACAACACAAGAAATTACTAAATTAAGAGAAATCACCTAATATAGATGCCCTTGATTTCTCAACAAAAGGTAGGGGAAACAATAGAGAAAACATATATTTTTTTTAATATTTTATCTATTATTTAGCCAACTCCCTTCCAGCATTATTATGGTAGGGACCGGGAAAAATAATAAGGAAAATATAAATTAGAGTTTCTTTATTATTTCTCTCACACCAATTTATGTAAATTCTTGAAATATGAAGATACTATAAAAATAACCATAAAATAACTAGCAAAATAAATAAATAGGAAATAGAAAAAAAGAAAAATCTATTTTAATATTTTCTATATCATTTCCATTATCTATATCATATAAATGGAAAAAAAAACATATAAAAAATATTTAAAAAAAATATATTATTTATCTTAAATTGTTATATTTTTTAGTATTATTTTTCCCACCCCATCCTCAATATGAAGGAAGATTGCTGGAAATATTTTGGGAAAAAATATATAAAAAAATATAAAAGAATAAGCATGTAGTTTGTTGATCTCACTTTCTATTCTTTTCCTGATGATGAACCTCAATAGGGGTTCGAAACGTGTTGTTCCAAGAACTAATATGATCTACTCAAAAGAATTTTACTTGATGATCATGAATCACCCAAGTCTCCACTCTAAGAATAATCATATATTTTTTATATCTTTTATTCTACCTTCTTATATTTTTTCACATTGAGTTTTACTTGATTATCATGAATCACCCAAGTCTCCACTCTAAGAATAATCATATATTTTTTATAATTTTTATTCTACCTTATGTTTTTTCACATTAAATTTCGCGACCTCATCCTCATATGAAGGAAGATGACTAGAAATATTTTGATTTATAAAATTTGGACCTTCTATGAGTTTATTTTTATTTTTATTTCCCCACTCCCCGGGAGGAAGTGAGATGAACAATATTTCAAATTTATAAAACCTTTGCCTTCCATACATTTAATTTTATTTAAAATTTACAAATTATTAAAATAATATACCAAATAGAATGTTATTTTATATATTTTTAATAAATTATTATCGATTATTTTATTATTATAACATTTAACCACTCTCACCGACCAACTTTTGAACCAAAAACTTGTGAATTTTAAATTTTCCCTACCCACATGTAAAACCGACGTTTCGTAATCAGAGTTGATTATCCATATACACGCTCTATAAATTTGCTACACTCCCCTTGTACTCTACTCATTACAAGAAAGATACAATCTATATCAATAAAAAATCTTCGCCGTTGAACTGTAAATATGGAAATGCAAAAAACAGCGAGTCTGCTTGCTTCATTGTGGGAAGAATCCTCCGACGACTTTCGAACCGAGATATTTGCTCGGCTGCCGGTGGAGTTAGTGTACAAGTATCGCACGATCTGTAATCAATGGAACGACTTTCTTTTTTCAAACTACTTTCTAACAAAGTGGGCTGAGGTTCAGGCTCCTATCAACAGTGAACAACCACGTCTACTTCTGTTCAACAATAATCATGAATTTCCAATTGCGTCTTTCTGTTTCTATACACGGACATGGATTAAGTCCTCCTTCTCCTTCTCTTTCCTAGAGGGATGTTGTTGTACAATGTGTAGTGAGGAGGATATCGAGTGCAAAGAGTCTGCGGCAGGACTGATGTTAGTCGGAGCATCCGAGGAATGCAATCGCAGAATGTGTGGGAGACTGTGCAACCCTTATACACAAACCTTCATTGACATTCCAGCCCCACAATCAAGCCGCCACTCTGATTGCCTGGCCGTTGTCAATAAGAAGCGACGTGGAACATCGTACAAAGTTATCGCTGTTGGAGACTCCTTGGATGCAAATGGAGTGTTCCAAATACATATGGTCGAAATTTACGAACCTTCGCAAAAGAGATGGAATATCGCGGGATACTTTCCGGAAAATTTAAGATTGAATACATATAGCTGTAACATTATTTACTACAACGGAGCATTCTACACTTACTATCAAAAAGACATCGTGCGTTTCACCATTCCATTAGAGGAAAACGGTGCCAACCCCATTCCTATTCCTATTGCTGTGCATTTACTTCCATTCCCTCAAATACTGCGAAATAGGAATGAGTTTTTACTTTCCAGCCTAGATCCATCTTAACTCCAGATCTATCAAGCTCCGAGAGGGATCAAATCTCTCCAGGTGAAAACCTCTTTTTTGACTATAAAACTTGAGGAAAGGTTTTCACCTTGAGAGATTTGATCCCTCTCGGTGCTTGATAGATCTAGAGTTAAGATGGATCTAGGCTGGTTTCATTCATGTGAAACCAAGGAAAATCTATCGATAATGAGGAACATATGCTTAATTTTATCAATAATATGTAAATACATCTAATATTAACATAACCATTTTAAATATGTTAAATATGTCTAAGATTTATTGAGTCATTTTAATTTTAATTTGATTAGTTACCTTAGTTTGTTGAGATGATAAATATTGTAAAATAACTTTAATGATGAAATAAAATTTTGAATGCAAAGTGACAATGTAATAATATTGAATGATAGAAACTGTGAATAATAATAATGTAGTCAATTATGAATAGTCTTCATTGTGATCGATTTCAAACTATTTTCTTCTACTATTCTTATTTTCACCCATGTTAGTTTTGTCATATTTTCATATTGATTATCTGAAAAGGACAGTTGGAATCGTAAACCATTTAAATATTTAGCTCAAGTTGTTCTAGTAAACATCATACCTTGTCTCTCTTTCTCTCCAATATTAATAGGTTGAATTACTATAACACAAAAATCGATGTACATTGTCAATAATTTTTTGTTCTTACATTGAAATCATTGCACACACACTATTAATCCAATGACTTTAAAATTAATGTACCATCCTACATCCAATTACATCAAATTAGAAATCAACATATGCACTGAAATCAATGCAACTAATGCAAGAAATCAAATAATAATAGAAAACAACATCTACACTAAAATCAATGCATCTAATGCAAGTAATAAAATATGATTAAAAATCAACATTTACACTCAAATAAATGAGTCTAGTGCAAGTAGGAAAAGGCGTTGTCTAACGAGCCAGAGGAATTGCCCGGACGGTCAAAATTGGCCGGAATCCGGGTCAAAAAAATTTAAAAAATCTTGCAGAAACAGTGCTTGAATCTTGATTTTAATATTGGAAATGGATTCAGCACCATCAAAAACCTGTAAGACACCCAAAATATTAAACTTTGATAGTTATAACATGGATTTGGAAAAATTCCTGCCGGATTTTCTGAAAATCTTACCGGAATTTTCATGATTTTCAGGGCGATTCCTCCGGCTAGTTAGACTACGGCGTAGGAAAATAGGATTTAAAATAGATAATCAAATGTAGCTCGCGTCTACTACTAGTCGCAGCCAAAAGGATTCCCATCCACGTTGAACAAGTTGGCGGCGATGGAGAGGGCAATGTGGAGATGGAGATGGAGGGTGTGATTATTCTGTGGGAGTTGAATAGTACAGAGGAGGGCAACGAATGGGTGGAGATCGCACAGATGCCTTCATTCCTATTAAAGGAATGGACGAATCAACAAGAATCCATCTATTATGAATTCGATGTAATTGACAATTCGGAAATTCTACTGCGTACTTTTCTATGGAAATCCTGCATAGGGGTGGGAGATCACGTGTGTTTTGTACCCGGTTGGGTCCTATCATCACCAGTGGTAAAGGTGGTGGTCTACAATTTCAGTGATAACACGTGGGATTGGCTTCCCCACTGTCCCGAAAGCTATTTCTGTCAGGGAGAAGATGAGGATGACGCGCCGTACAATATATTATACAAAGGCATAGCTCTTCAACCATGCCCGCATATACAGGTCAAGTAAAAACGTTTATTGCAAATAAGATTGGTTCAGAATTTAGTAAAACCGTTTATTTCAAATAAGATTGGTTCAGAATTTGGTAGATTAATAGACGGGATACCGTTGGTTCCTTTAGGATCACTATTATCTTGGTTATTGTTTAAATGGCTATCTTTTAATTGATTTTTTTTTTTTTTTTTTTAAATATGTTATTATTAATTGATTTTTATCATGTTTTTTAAATTTTAATGGTTTGTATTATTACTAATATGCTTTTTAAATTTTAATGGTTTGTATTATTACTAATATGCTTTTTAAATTTTAATGGTTTGTATTATTACTCTGTTATAGTTTTAATGACTATGTTTTAATTCATTTATTACTATTTGATATTTTTAGTATTTTTTTGAATGTTAATGGTTTGTATTACTGCTTGTGTTATTGTTTTAATGGCTTTGCTTCAATTGATTTTTTTATTATGTTTTTTTAATGTCAATTGTTTGTAATATTGTTTTAATTGATTTATTATTATTTTATGTTAATTGGTTAAATTAAGATTTCACGTATTTATGAAAATTATTGTTAAATTTGTTGTTTATGCATAGTAAAATTATTTTAGATATAGAGATATCATTATGATGTATATTTTGTAGGGTTGAAAAGTTATATTAATTTAATTTAAAGATAGTTATGCTTATTTTATTTTAATTTAAAAATACTTATATGATAGTTATTTGAAAAAGAGAAATGATAAATTTTATTTTAATTTAAAGATAGTCAGAGTTATATGATAGTTATTTTGACCTCTAAATGACCTTATCTTAAAGAACAACTAATGTTTACAGATAGAAGTGTGCACATTTCTTTTATTCTTTTTTTATTATAAAATTTGTATTTAAGGAGAGAGATCATAGTAACTGGTCAAAATAACAGTTGAAAAGAAATACTAATTCAGCCTCCTCTTAGTACTGATTCGCTCTTCTTTTGCATGAAGAAGATCCATCACTTACGAGAAAAGTCATCAACAAATATCACATAATACCTATGCTTTGCTGTCGAAGCTACTAAGAAAGGTCCACACACGTCTGTGGCATCGTCAAGAATCGTCGTGGCATGACTATCCTTCTCATGAAAGGTGGCTTTCACAAATTTTCCCAAAGTACATCACTTGCACTGATTTGACTGTGCAAGTGTACCCTTGGGAAGCTCGGTAGAAATCTGCTACAAAATTTTCAAAGCGTCATGGTGAAGATGGCCCAATCTCCTGTGCCACAATTCTCCCTCATCTCGGCTCACCACTCCTTCTGCTTTGCCTGCCATTGATGTGCAACCATATACCTGCAATTGATAAAGGTTCTTAACTCGAACCCCTATCCTCTCGGTTTCACCAGTTGCCTTACTGCGCAGGAAAGCCTTTCCCTCGCTAAAGACAACATCATAGCCCTTGTCTTCCAACATTGCCATAGAGATCAGATTCTTCTTCAATCCTGGAACATGCATGACATCCTTCAATATGAAAGGTTTACCAGACTCCCTCTTAAAGGAAATGGTCCTGATACCAGTCGCACTGTATCTATCATCATCGCCCCTCTCGATGTGCACTCCAAGATCCTTTTCATCCAGATCAGTAAACAAATATTTGTCTCCGGTCATATGGAAAGATGCACCACTGTCAGGAAACCACACTGATCCCATCACACTTGAAACCAAGCATGCGATCAACAAAACATATAGCTCAAACTGCGAGGCTAAGGCCTCTCCAGCTGCAGATCCAGCAGCCTGCTTATTTTTCTTCTTCTGTGGACAATTAGTGGCGTAATGTCCGTGTTGGTGACAGTGAAAACATTTCACCCTGGACAAGTCCTGCTTCTTTCCTTTCACACCGGATTTAGAAGAATTTTTCTTTCCCTTCCCTTTCCTTGCTTTGGCAGCCAAAGCGCAATTTTCTTCATCTTCATTCTTCTATGAAGATCCATCCCTTGTACTCCGCCTTATCTCCTCCTACACAAGATCCGACCAAAGTCGCTCCCATCCTGGTAGTTTCTCTTGACAATTGACAGAGTCTTCATAGGAATGCCAACTCTTCGGAAGCCCAAGGAGAGCCAACATCACCAAGTCTTCTTCATCTACAGTAACCCCCACACTTTCTAGCTCATCCCTGCACTGGACAAACTTCGTGAGGTACTTGGGTATACTTTCACCATTCTCCATTTTTATTTTTCTGAGCTTGTCTTTAAGCGCCAAATTCCTCTGGTCGCTTTTGCTTTGTAACAAGTCTGTCAAAGCTTTCAACATCAAGAATGGAGAAGCTTTACCATGAAGTCTGGACACTATGTGATCCTTCACACCTTCCAATAGAATCCTTCGACATTTTGTTGTCTTCTTCTGCCATGCGTCAAGTGCGGTTGCATCGCTAGAAGCAGGTTTCGGAATTCTGCATCTATGAACTCCTTCAACCCACTATCCTCCAGCACTGCCTCCATCCTGTCCTTCCATGCAATATAATTCGAGCTTCCCTCAAGGGCATACTCCAATCACAATCCATTGAAAGACATCTCAACTTCGACACCAAGAAAACATTGCAGCAAATTCAAATTCCACCAGCACAAAACTCAACCGCTTCAATAATTGCATTTTGCTCCAATGATCAACTGCTCTGATACCATGTAGAAATTATATAACTGATATGTTATATGTCTAATATTCTCCTGATCATACACTATTTGACTTCATGCACAATACAAAATCTATTCCACCATTGATCATCACATGAGGAAATTAACACAATTGCAATGCACATATGAAACCATAAAAATTCACACACATTAACATAGTGATTTTATGGGAAAGCCCTGAAGCTAAAAACCCAAAATATATGTATATAATGTATGTCATAGATATCATGTAACAATCCTCATACAAAGCTTCTCCCAAGCTCTCAGTACAATACAATCGCTACACACTAATAAGGTATGATCTAGCAAATCCATGCACCGATCTCTGCCACCTGCTAGCCTACCTCTACTGTGCAATCCATGCTGAAGAATGGCTCTGAATGAACTCGAATCCACCTAGCTTGCACTGTGCAATCCTCATTGGCATCTCCACTGAGTGTTGGATGCAATCAATGCATCACTATAGTCATAACTGATAGTCATCTTTCCCTTTTACCTATCTCTTCACTGGTCTCCACTGAAACTGTCCATGCACTGTAGTTAACTGATGTATTCTTCAGTTGATTAATGAGTTGATTAATTATTTAATTAATTATTAATTAATTCACACCACTCTCACAAGTGTATCAATCAGTTAGACTAGATACAACTAGCTCAACTGTGTCTAACTGAGTTAAACTGAACACAACTCCACCAACTAATTCTACAACTGCACCAAACTCTGTCACATGAGTTCTAACTGAAGTCCTCCATGAAATAGCTCCAGTAAACCCTCAGGAATAGCGTAATTCCTTCTGTCAGCTCATGTGCCACATCTGTGCACTTAACTGAAGTGCTCCAAGAGAATAAGATAATGTTTAGAGTCCAAATATTATTAAGAGCTAACAATATTCGACATATCAATTTTTAGACTGAAAATCTAAAAATAGATTCCGCCCAATATGTCTAAAAGTAGAAGTCCATCTATTTTTCCAACTTGACCAACCATCCACAAATAGCATCTTGCAACTCATAGAATATGATCGACATGTCTAAAAATAGAGGTAGTCTAAAAATAGACTTTGCGCCAAAAATATCCTGCGAGCCCACTTAGTGAAGGCGACTCTTTTCACTAAGCTCATCATCTTGTTGAATCTCAATAGTCAATAAGAAGCGACGTGGAACATCCTACAAAACTAAAGCTATCGCTTTTGGAGACTCCTTGGATGAAAATGGAGTGTTCGAAAGACATATGGTCGAAATTTACGAACCCTCCCAAAAGAGGTGGACTATCACGGGATACTTGTTGTCTAGGTAAATCCCCTCTGTGGACAGAGGCAATCCCTCTATCCCTAGGGTAGGTCTAGCAAATATAGAGACATACTAACATCTACCTTCCTAGATTGTAAATGAAATTCAGAGCAAGGAATATGACCTACCTCGTTCTGATATCTTTTGTCAAAGCTTCTTGATCTGTTGCTCTCGTCAAGTTCGATACACGTTGTTGCCAATGTCCAATTACTTGAACAAACATTCAGGAAACAACGACAAGTGTAAAATCACGACAAACATAAAAAAATTACAACCTATCTAAATGATCAAGGAATGCTAGAAGTCTCATTATAGATGTAAACAAGAGTGGAAGATAAACATCAGTTGCATTTTATTATGATAAAGAGAAGGGGAGTTTACAACCAAGCCTTGATGTTGAGGCTCTCCTTCGGCAGATCTGTATCCAAGCACATTTGTAACACGCTCATACACAAAGTTCCAACATCTCACTATTTTCCCAACACACAAAAATAATCACAGTCTTCACTATTCTCCCGAAGCTATGATTGCTTCTTCTCTTTATGATTTCTAACTAAAGTTGTAGAGATGAAGGAGGTCTCCTTATATAACAATGGAGGAGGAGGTTATGGGCCCTCAAATGATGGGAAAAGAGCTTATCCTTTGGAGTAGTTCCTATTTCTTGGGAAAAAGAAGCCCAAAGGGGAATTCCTCGGCCATATCCTCAAAACAAACTTCCAGATCGCCACCTCGCGAAGCTTCTAGTCATGGAAGCTTCCATTCTATTTAAAAAAATTTCCAAAACAGGATCAACGCGGGTCTAAGATTAGGACATAGCGATGATCGACGCGGGCATCAGTGTAAGTCTCTGCTAGTGACGCGGGTCTTAGTGTAAATATCTGCTATCGTCGTGGGTTAGACACGGAGACAAAGCGTCGACCTTGAAAAATAGCCTTTTATAGGGGTCTTACAAAAAATTTGTTAAGGGAGATGAATTGGCAGACAAAATGTGGTTCATGGGTATGTATTCCATGCTTGGAAAGTACACAAAGGTCATTGTATGGGTCCTCTAGGATCAAGGAACAGGGAGTACAAGGACAGTGATAAATTTCTCTGTAATAGATGTCCCCTAGAGTATGAAGTCCGAATACGAGTAAGGGGTGAAATGCTTTACAAGTACGTGAAAGGAACTAGATGTTGTTGTCAGGAGACTTGAAAATCAAGTATAGATACATATAAATAACTAAAATCTATGATGAAAATACGTGAATCCATGGTATAGGCAGAAGTATCCATAAAGAAGAGGATCATGTGAATGGATCCTCGGCTAGACGCAACCATCCAAATGAAGGGATCATATGAAATAGATCCACGGCATGGGTGCAGCCATCTGTATAGAGAGGATCAAAATGAGATAACCCACAGTATGGTCGCAGCCATCCGACTAAAGAATCATGTATATAATCATGAATGACTCATCACTCCTCGCAACCTAGAATTTTTTGATTGAAGCCCAAGGTCTTGCACTCCAACACCACCCGGTCAAAGTACAAGTTCCAACATGTGAACAGACGTGTTGAAGTCGAACATGCTAGAAAATCACTTGATTTCCAGTCAATGATGTGAACCATTAACAAATGAGAGAGAAACCACCCCTAATGTCAATGGCTCTCAATGTACTACTAGTAAAATCCACGGAATGTGAATAGTGAGTTGAAGTCGAACACCCATGAAATCACCCGTTCGAAGGCCAATGATGTGAACCTGTCATCGAATGCGAAGAAATTGCCATTAATTCATGCAAGCTCTAAGGTACCAAAAAGGATTCTCTAGATCGAATTCCCAGATAATGAGCTGAAGTTGATAGGAAGCGATCTGTCGAAAAAGGGTCATAATGAATCCCACATCATCGACGCAAAACCGAGAAGGTAATCTGAGTGTGAATCAAGACTAAAGAAGAGGATCAAGGAATGTACAAACTGCAAAAGGTTTTTCTCTTGAACATATTGGCGACACGACTCTTGAATTTGGTAGCATTTTACTCAAATAGGATCAAAGGTCATGTTGACAAGATTGGTAATCGAATGTGAGGCAAACGAATTTCCAAAACCCATGGAGGCAAAGTGACAGAGTGAAGATATCCCAACCCGACATGAACTGCAGATAACTATCATGTTCAAGAGTGACACACTGCTAACACAATTGATGGAAAACTTCCATTTTCCCCCACCATTTCTGGCAAATACCTCTTTATTTTTACACAAGCTTAAAGAGGATAACATATGCTTGTCGTATAAGTTTTTCCTTCGAACAAATCCATGCTAGTACATTTTACGAGCCCTAGGAAGGAGGAACTCGGTAATGTCATGGCGACAATTTCTGATATCATTTAGGTTTTAACAAGTCTAACAAAGGAAGAACTCGACATCTTTTCATGTTTAGAGAGTTTGAAAAGAAGCAGAAAAGAAAACTCCTACAGTCCCTTTTCGTAGGTAGTATCTGTTGGAACAGGGTCTCCTACAAGCTGCGAAACTGGTTTGATTTTGTATAGTTTTGATTATATTTAGTCTAGCACAGGGGTTTTGGGGTGGGACAAAGCCTCAAAAAGCATTGTAATGGGTTAAAGGGTAGATACAGAATCCGCAAACCACAGTTTGCGGACCATAGGAAAGATTAGGCTAGATTGCTATAAATAGAGGAACATTTTGAATTGTAAGGTAAGAAGATGATGAGATCTTGATGCGAATTGTGGCTTAGTAGATCTATTTAGGTTTTTTTGGAAAGGACTTCTGCTGGCTGTGTGCGCGGAGATCCACAGTCCTGCTGTGTGTGGACCCTGCCTCAGTGTGCGCAGGTCGGGTTAGGTATTGTAAGAAGGAATTAACGGATTGATGAATAAGAAAGGTTGTTTGAGTAACTGAACCTATGTGTACTGTTTATGCGAATCTATTGTTGTAATATGTGTATTATGTGTTAAGCTACGAAAATACTGTGTAAGTGTTGTTACTGCATCTTGATCTGTTCTGTTATGTTTTATGCAATACTACGCTACTGTCTTATAAGTATATACTTTATTGAGCACCGTAGTATAGTTGAACTTGTGCACGTGGATGCGAAGGAGACCTATAGATCTCGCTTTGTAGTAGGCGATCTGGTCATCATAAAGCCGGACGCAGCTCTGCTTGCCTTACCTATCTTTTCTCAGGGTGCGGAAACCTGGTTCCAGCACCCACCCATACTACTTCAGGTGAGACTTTGACCTGCGCAAGTAGGTCACTGCCAAAAAGGCCAGTAGTATAGGGGTTTGTTGGCAAACCTTAACCTCTAAACCTGGGTCAGGACCCCTCGAGCCAAAAAATGGTTCCGTTGCCTGGACAGGGCACAATTTGAGAGAGGGATCGGGTAATGACAAGAGAATACTGGAAGCCTGAAAGGAAGGAAATTGAAGAATGGTTCAAAAAGAAGAGTAGGTACGAAAGAAGGGGATAAATCTGTAGAAGGAACAGCTACGCGAAACCCATCAGGGCCACGAAAGGGTAAAACCTTGTTCAAAAATCCGCCAGCAGAAGATATGGTGTTGCGCTTGAATTTACCCACATTCAAAGGTGTGGTATATGAGGAAATGGATCGATTTTGGTTTGTTGCAGACTCAATGACCCCCCCGCGTGTGATTTGTCATGGGAAGAATACAACACAAACCCAACATTCTCCCACTTGTTGTTTTCTTTCCGCAGGGGGCCACAGGAGAGCTGAGTCATTAACCCAGCTTTGCAACACCCATTGTTTCTCTACACCAAGAGAACTTCTGAGTGCTCACAGACTTTGTCAATGCATCTAGAACATTCTTCAAAGTGTCCACCTTTACCATCAACACCCTTATAGCCTCAACCATATATCTCACAAAGTGATATTGAACATTAATGTGCTTTGTCTTTTAATGATAAGCAGGGTTCTTAGCCAAGAAAATTGCACTTTGGCTATCACAGTCTATCCTTATAGCTTGTTGCACCAACCCCATACTTGAACACAATCTCTGAAACCAAACTACTTCCTTGCTTGCATGAGTGGCTACCATGTATTCTGCCTCTGTAATTGAAAGAGCCACTACAGATTGTATTTTAATCATCCAACTGACTCGACCTCCAAATAGGCTAAACACATACCCACTTGTAGATCTTATTTGTTCCAAATCTCCAGCCCAGACATCATAAAAAAAACCACGAATGTCCAACACTCTTTCCAATCCTGGTCTTCCTTGGTAGCACAAGCCATAATCATTAGTGCCACGCAAATATCTAAAAACTCGCTTCACTGCTGTCCAATGCTCCTTCCCTGGGTTTGACATAAGCCTGCTCAATACTCCCACTACAGGTGCAATGCTTGGTCTAGTATAGACCATTGCATACATCAGGCTACCCACTGCACTTGCATATGGAACATGAGACATATCCTCCTCTTCTTCCTGTGCCTTGGGACACTGTTCAATGGACAGCTTTGTACCTACAGGAATCGGAATATTCACCGGTTTACTATCCGCATATTGAACCTCTATAATATAGTCTTGACATACATCCTATTGTTTAACCAGAGCTTCCTCTTTGCCTGATCTCTCTTAATTTCCATGCCCAAAATATAGTTTGCAGCATCAAGATCCTTCATGTCGAATTTGAAGAAAAATTGGGTCTTCAAACCTTAGATAATTTCTTTGTCATTTCCAATCAACAACATATCATTCACATACAAGACCAAATAAATAGCATGGTCACCAATTAATTTAAAATAAACACAGTGATCCTCCTTGCTTCTGGTGGAGCCAAGTCCTCGTATATAGGTATCAAATTTCTGATACCACATCCTTGGTGATTGTTTTAACCCATACAAAGACTTCTTTAACCTACATACCAGTTCTTTCTTCCCCTTCACCATAAAGCCTCTAGGTTGTTTCATTTAGATCTCCTCTTCCAGATCCCCATGAAGAAATGTTGTGTTCACATCCATCTGTTCTACCTCAAATCAAATGCAGCAGCAATAGATAAAAGTAATCTAATAGAAGTAACTTTGGCAACAGGAGAAAAAATATCACCAAAATCAATTCCCGACATCTGGGAATAACCTTTTGCTACCAACCGAGCTTTGTACTTCTCCACCTTGCCTTCTACATTCATCTTCTTCTTAAACACCTATTTTCTCTTGATGGGATTTCTTCCAGCTGGCAACTCCACCAGATCCCATGCCTCATTTTTATGCAAGGATGCCATTTAATCAACCATGGCCTCCTTCCATAGTTTTCCATCCTCTAAATCTACATCCTCCCTGACAGTTCTGGGATCATCATCAGTTATAGTTAAAGCAAAATTTGAACAGAAAGCAGATGGAGTATACCTTTCTGGTTGTCTCCTTTCCCGAACTAATCTTCTCACAGCTGGAGTTTGTGGCTCTTCCTCTTCTGAGTCTTCTTCTCTTATAGAGTCTAACTCATCCTGCTTTAGCTCAAACTCTATCTTCTCAGGTTCCTTTGATAGGACTTCATGTTTAACAATATCTTTCACCTCTCTAAACACCACATCTCGGTTGTACATAACCTTCCTTGATTCTGGGTCCCAAAGCTTGTAACCCTTTAAACTATCCTTATACCCAATAAAGATGCACCTTTCATATTTATTATCCAACTTGCTCCTTTTATCCTTTGGAACATGTACATATGCAACACATCCAAATACCCTCAGATGTGAAAGAGAGGGTTTATTACCAGTCCATACGTCATGTGGAGTCTTATCCTCCAACGCTGATGCACTTTACCAGGGTGAGAATGATGAATCTCCCCTACTTCATGTGCCGAAATATTGAGAAGATGACCACCCTAGTGCAAAAGAAAACTCCTGAGCAGCAGTATAACAGTATCTATCGTTTTGCACTCATCAAAATTGTGGTTATGCATCAGCTTGGTTTGCAGGACATTTCATGGGAGGATTTCATTTCTCATGAGTTCTTCACATCTCCTCAGGTGCTTCCAGAAGCTTTTCATGAGACTGGTGGACCTTCACATTAGCAGGAGGGTCATGAGACACAGACTGCTAGTGTGCCGATGTTTGTCACCTATTAGAAGGGCCCTAGAAGGTTGTTTGTAGCAGCCAAGTGAGTATTATCTCCACCCAGGGTGGAAGGGGTCTCACTTCCTCCATCAGCAGTGCAGGTACAGGACAAGGGAAATAGGCCAATACATGATGAGGGGCCTTCAGGAGGGCATGAGATAGATTTCATCCTCATTTAGGATGATGACACCGATTTGGGCTCACCTAGCTCAAAGCTTAAAGATATCATTCGGGAGCAACGGGCGGACATTGATGCTTTATCCCTCAGCCTACAAAGAGCCAAGTGGATAATAAAATACCTTGAGCAAAGAAACAAGCAGCTAGAGGATTAGCAAACCATTATGGAGCTGCAAAACATATGAGAGAATCGGCAAGCTGCTAAAAAGAGAAAAACCAAGATGACATCACTCGAGCAAGAAATTGAAGCTGATCGTGAAACTTGGCTTGAAAGGGTAAATATGCATTTGGAAAATCTGTTGGAGAAAGCCAACAAAGAAAAGAACATGTTGAGGCACATGCCCAATCATTATTGGGCGAGAAACCATGTTTGCAAAGTAAGGATCAAGATCTTGAAGGCCAAGTTGAAGAAGACCTCAAAGCGGCAGAACAAGCATGATAGACTTCAGATCTTGGCCGAGGCTTCTTTGGCCTAGAATAGCACACAATGGAGGACACTCAGCCCAAATTTCAAAAAATTTGGGATAGTTTTTGCATTTTTGAAATTTTTGGCCTAAAAAACAGATTTTTTTTTTGTATGCGCTGCGCCACTTGGCGTGCGCTTTTGACAGGGGACTCCTTTTGATGCAAACTCAAAATTTTTGTATTTTTCATGGAAAAATATGCATTCCTACCTATGGCCAAGAAATTTTGACAGGTTTTAGGCTTCCAGAAGGTTCAAAAACACCCCAAAAATGACCTTTCTGCCCCTTTTTTGACACACAGGAAGCAGTGTTGGGAGAAATCAGTTTTGGAGGAGCAAATGAAGGCCAAATTCAGAAATTCCACTTGTGCTGGAAAGTAGACAGGAAGAAATTTCCAAAAAGCTCACTTGGAGAAAATTTTGAGTCTGTGAAGGCCTCCAAAATCAGCTGCAAACGGGCGCGACGCATAGGGAAATCAGGCGCAGTGCATTAGAGGAAATTCACTCATTTTGACCTAAAAACTCTGTTTTTCACCTAGTTTTTGACAGTTTGACTTTATTACTTGTAAATGTAAAATTCATGATGGATCTTGATGTAATTTTGTTAAATTTTCACTCATAGAGGTAGATTCATTCATCAAAAGGTGATTTGCCACTGAATGAATCAGTTTCCTAGTTTATAGAGGCAAGATGTTCCACTGCCTACTTTCTAGTTCTCAATTTAGATTTTGTTGGAACAGCTCCTAAACTTGTGAGCTAGACCCCTAGAGGTTGTGATGAGTTATTGTTTGTCTATATCTTTTGGTTTTTCAGTCATTAGCATGGTTGGACTTTTGGGAATGCTTTGAGCATCATTGTACATTCATCTCTACAGTTTGGAAAAGGAATAGACTAGGGTTTGCAGCACTCTATGGGATTCATGTGGCATTTTTATTTGATAGTGTGTTTCTCTCTGTAAATGTAAGTCTACTGGTGTTTGATGTATACCATTTTCTCTCTTATTTCTTCTTAACTTAAACAAACAAGGATAAAGGTAGAATTCATTAAAATTTGCAGTGTTCTACCTAGGGTTTGCTTAATTTTCTATGTTTTCAGCTGTTTGGAGAGGATCCCTGAAAATTTCTTGCCCTCTTCAACTCTTCACCTATCTCAACTCTCCATTTATTTCAAATTGGAAGTGTCAAATCAATTTCCTACCTTGCCCCATTCAGATCTCTGCAAAACTGAGCCTCATTTCCCATACCCAAATTTTCCTTTCCTCTTGAGCCAAAAAAATATCATTAAATTCAATCAAGACTCTTTTGCATACATACCTAGCCTGAAATCAGTTGTCATTCAAGTCATCTCAAGCCTCATTGATCATTTTTTGCTGAGATTGACAAGGAGAGAGCCCTCTCCCGACCTGGTAGGCCTAGCTACCAGGTTAAGCGTGGTTTGATGTTACCCTAGATTCTCCCTTTCTCAGCCCGAGGTAGATTTAGGCCATAACATAGTGGTGACCATACTAGGGATGCAGATTTTTTGTTTGATAGTGTTATTCATTTTATAAACTACAGACAGAGCCTGAAGTTAGCCAGGTAGCCTTCAAAACGCTCTTGCTTTGCATTAGCAAAAGTAGATGAATGCTGCTTCAGTCAATCTCCGGTCTAGTCTTATAAATATAACACCTAACTTGCAAATTTCCCCAGTACATCAAAAAATTCTAGACTTTTGGATGGTGAGTTTAGAATCTAATAGGTTGAACAAGTTGTTTTTGTCCGTTTTATTTTTAACACAATGGCTTCCAGACGACACACCAGGGAAAATCTGGATCCTGATCCACCTCCTGTGTATGAAAGTCCAAATCTTATTCTGAGAATCCTTCGTCGAGAAAGTCCTGTGATTCCTGTGTTCAAATCTCATTCATGTCCTGTTGTTTTTGAGAATCTTGAAGATCTTGAGTTTGATGAACAATTTGAGGTATTGTTGTTTGAAACCAAGTTAGAAAGTGCTATTGATTCTATTGTCCTAAGTCCAGAGTTTGTCAAATATCTTGAAATTGAAAAGGCCAATAGATCAATTAACAGTTATATCTTGAATCTTCAGAATTCCATTATGGCAACAAACATTCCTGAATTCATAGAGTCTGCATCTGTAACTCTTGGGTCATCCACAATTGCATCTAGTTCAAAAATTCCTACTGAGCCTCCTTTCATTCCCACCATTCCCGTGCAGCCTTCTATCTTTGATAAAAAATATGCAGTGGTATCACCTCCATCCACACCACATACACCTCATACATCAACTACTTCGACCCCTCCTATATTCCCAAGACCGGTTGTAAATCCACCTAGAGCAATGGCTACCCGATTTGCACCCCTTGTGTTGCCTCAAAATTTGGATAACATGCCCGCTGATTATCAAAGAAAAATTCCATTTTTTGATGGCACCCCTCAAAGTGTTACAGCCCAGCAACATGTGGATAGGATGAAAGATTTCTTTGACCTTCATGAGATTGATGCAGAAAATGTGACAATGAGACTGTTTGTACAAACTTTTGGAGGTGAAGTAAGGAAGTGGTTTAGAGCTTTGCCAGCTGGAAGTATTACTACATTGCCTAATCTTCAAAGACAATTCTTGGATCGATGGGAAGTGAAGAAAAATCCTCTTCATATCCTTTCTGAATATGAGAATATCAAGTAGAACATTGGTGAGTCTATTCAAGATTATTGTATTAGATTCAATTCTGTTTACAGTGAAATTCCTGCTGATATAAAGCCACCTATGGGGTTGGCTTTGATTAAGTTTCCGAATGGTTTCGATTCTTATATGGCCTATCAATTAAGAGAAAGAGATCCAGCCACTTTGGAAGACATGTAGAAAATTATAGTCAACGTTGAAGCAAATCTGCTTGCCAAGAGAGCTAGATCGAGAGCTGAAAGGAAGCTAACAGTAAAGGAAGAGGTTTCCACTTCAGATCACGTGCTCTGTAAGATGGAACAGATTTTTGATAGATTGACGATTGACAAGTTTGAACCGCAAGTCAGAAATCCTAATTTCCGTGGCCAGCAGCAACCACAATTTAGAATCAAGCAAAGAGAGCAACGAGTACAAGACCAAGTAGTACAACAGCAAGTGAAGACACCCTTATAGCAGAATTTTGTACATGGTCCGGAATCAGATGACGAGGAGAATGTAATCGGAGAAGAGAATTATTTCTTTACACCTGATGATATGCCAATTTTTATTACTAAAGACGAGGAGTATTCCGAGAACTTAGCTGTACAAAGGGACGAGAATTTCATCTTGACGAATGAAACAGTTCTTGAAGAAGAGTCTGATGAATATCAGAGGGGGTACATGAATTCTTTGACAGCCCAACAAAGACAATATTCACTCAGAAGTAGAGATGTACCCATTAATCCAATTCAAAAAAGAAAGGAAGCGACAACACCAAAGAATGATCCACTCGTTATGCAGAAAAAGGGGAAAGAGACAACTGATCCCACCACTAGCAAACCACCATCAGCAAATGAATAATCCAATCAGCCAAATATATCAAAGGAGAAAACTGAAAATAAGGATGTCCTAGCTAAAGAGGTAGAGAAAACTTCAATATTTAACTTAGAAAATGAAATTGCTAAGTTAAAAGTATCCATTCCTTTGACTGAATTGATGAAGAATAGCAGTTATAAGGGTCAGGTGTCTAAGATTTTGAGTTTAGATCCATTATCTGATATGGTAAACGTGGAAGATGATCGACCTGAGTTGATTTTTGGTCCAGCATTGGATGGTCAATCTCAAGATAGTGATGTACCTCCTTTTTACATCAGCCTTAGGTTGCACGACTATGTGTTACACAATGCTATGTTTGATTCCAGAGCTTCTCATAATCTCATGCCTAAGGAAATCATAGAGAAATTGGGATTGGATATCACCAGAAAGTATCATGACCTTTATTCTTTCGATTCTGGTAGAGTAAGATGAATTGGGCTTATCAAATATTTGGTGGTCAGTTTGGATCAGATTCTGACTAAAAATGTTTTGATGGATGTGGTTGTGGCGGATATTACTCCTAGATTTGGCATGCTTATTTCTAGATCTTGGGGAGCGAAACTTAAAGGGACATTGCAGCTTGATTTCTCCTATGCTAATATTCCCGTGTTTGGTCAGATGAGGAAATTATACCGGGAGAAAAAGATGAAGTATATGATCACTAGCAAGGAGAAACCGGTAAATCATCCAATCAACTATGTACATACTGATTTAGAATCATTTGTTTTATACTCAGATAGATTTAATGATGTAGATAGCCAAGTAATTGAAGTAGAAGACATTCTAGAAATCACTGAAAATTTCATAGAGGTCTTAAAGAAAGAAAGACAAAGACGAGATAGTACTGGTGAGAAATCAACCTCCCGACAGCAGCAAAATATTGATGGACAACAAGGAGAAGTAAAAGAGCAAACATAATTTCAGCATTTGGAAGAGGGAGAAGCTGGTTTGTGGACCATGGATTTTGATGGCGCGGTAGGAAGGGAAGGTGTTGGAATTGGCATTTGGATACACAGCCTTGTTTTCTCTCCAAATAAGGTTCCAAGTAATTTAAGGGTCTGTTCTTATAAATTGGCTTTTGATTGTTCAAATAATGAGGCTGAATATGAAGCTTTAATTGCTGGTTTGAAAATTCTTATAAAGTTAAATGAAAAAGGATTGCAGTGTATGGCGACTCCGAGTTAGTTATCAAGAAAGTAAAAGGTGAATACCAAGCTAACCATCCTCGAATGCGGGCCTACTGCAATGCGGTACTAGATATATTGAAATTGTTTTAAGATTATACTTTGACATGTGTCCCTCGTATTCAGAATGGCATTGTAGATGCACTTGCAACAACAACAAGTAATTTGAGAATTCTGATGAATTCAAACAACAAATTTGAAATTCATGTGAAGCATCGTCCGACTGTCCCTTATAATCAAAGGTATTGGCAAGTGTTTCAATATGATAAAGAAATTGATGAATTTCTGCAAAATGAAGGTAAATTCAAAGACACTTCTATTAATGGGGAGCATGATGATGGCGAGGCAGATATAGAATTCAATCAGATGGAATTTTTGCAGCTGAAGGACAATGTCATTCCTAAAGGTCTAATACCTTTAGAGGAGCTTTTCGACCAAGATGATGTAGCTCGAAAACCGAGCTTGCTGCCAACTGAGGAAGGAGTTGAGGATGTCAACATTGGATCAGCAAAAAATCCTAAAATGGTGAAATTGTCCAAGGCATTGCCCCCACAGGTAAAAGAAAAATATATCAATTTATTATATTCCTTTGCTGATGTATTTTCTTGGGACTATTCTGATTTGAAGACATATGACACAAACATAATTCAGCATACCATTTCGATCAAGCCAAATCAAAAACACTTTTGACAGAAGTTTAGAAGAATAAATCCAAGCTGTTGCCCTTAGTAGAGAAGGAAGTGAATCAGTTGTACAAAGCTGGTATCATTTTCCCTATAAGATTTTCAGATTGGATTTCTAATTTGGTGCCCGTGCGCAAGAAAATAGGTGAGATTCGCTTATGTATTGATTTTAGGAATCTGAATAAAGTATCTTTGAAAGACAACTATCCATTGTCCAAAATGGATCACATACTTCAACGAGTAGTTGGAGCATCCCACATGTCGCTACTCGATGGTTATTCCAATTATAACCAAATTCTGGTCCATGAGGATGATAGAGATAAAATAGCGTTCACCACTCCGTGGGGAACTTTTCATTATGCTAAAATTCCTTTCGGATTGAAGAATGCTGGTGTGACCTTTCAACAAGCAATGGTTATGGCATTTTCAAATGAAAAAGATGTCTTTCTAGTTATTTATCTTGATGACTTGATAGTTTTTTCTAATTCAGATGAAGAGCACCTTTATAATTTGAAGATTATATTTCAGCGGTGTAGAAAATATGGTGTATCTCTCAATCCAAAGAAGAGTCTATTTGCCATGGATGAAGGCAAGCTTCTCGATCATATTATATCAAATGATGGCATCTGCATTGATCCAGCTGAAGTGGAAGCCATTCAGAAAATTGATATTCCTCGAAACAAAAAAGGAGATCCAATCATTCAATGGTAAGATGAATTTCTTACCTCGCTTTGTGCCCAATCTTGCAGAACATTTAAGGGAAATCACAAACATGCTCAATAAAGACAATGTAGTGAAGTGGATTGAGGAAGTAGTAAAGTCTTTCAATTTGGTGAAATTGGCCCTTTCTTTAGCTCCAGTTTTGATCAGCCCAGACTATACTCAGGATTTCATTTTGTTTTCATTTTCCTTGGATCATACTATGACAGCAGTCTTGATGCAGAAAAGAGACCAGCTTGAGAAACCAATTGCATTTTTTAGCAGAACCATAAGAGATGCAGCTTTAAAGTATAATATTATTGAAAAGTAAGCTCTTGCCTTGGTAAAAGTATTGAAATATTTTCGAGTCTATATTCTGCATTCTCACATCCTTGCTTATGTTCCTAATGTTGCTGTTAAAGATGTCTTAGTGCAAACAGATCCAGAAGGGAGATGAGGAAAATGGATTGCTGCCTTGTTGGAATATGACGTGGAGATCAAACCTACAAAGCTCATCAAATGACAAGGGCTGGCCAAACTAATGGCTGAGTCAAATTTGCATGCCTTGGACATTAATCTCATTGTTGCTATGTCCGAGGAAAATGAAGAAAGTTCGCTTGCTCAGGTATCAAAAATTTTTGTTCTTTCTCCTTGGTATTCGGACATTGTTTATGTACTCCAAAATCTGTCACCACCACTAGGAATGGCTAAGAACAAAAGTAGGACACTGAAATTGAAGGCTGCCAAGTTTTGTATCATGAATAATGCGCTCTATTGGAAAGATCCCGGTGGTGTCTTGCTCAATTGTTTGGTTGAAAAGGAGGCAAAACAGGTTATGGAAGACTTTCATAAGGGAGATTTCGAAGGTCATCTTTTCTGGAAGACAACGACCAACACAATTTTGAGAGCAGGATATTATTGGCCAACTCTCTTTGCTGATGTGTACAAAACTGTTAAAAGTTGTCATGAATGTCAGATTTTTGAAGGAAGGAGAAAATTGTAGCCTTTACCGCTCAAGCCTATTGAAGTAAGTGCTCCATTTTAGCAATGGGGTTTGGATTTCATTGGCGAGATCCATCCTACTTCTTCGGCGCAACATAAATGGAACCTTACAGTGACGGACTATTTTACCAAATGGATTGAGGCGATTCCCACTAGGCAGGCCACAAATTTGGTAATCATTTCATTTCTTGAAAACAATATTTTGTCTCGTTTTGGCTGTCCAAACAAGCTGATCACTAACAATGCAGCAGCTTTTAAATATAAAAGAATGATTGACTTTTGTAATAAGTATCAAATCACTTTGGGGCACTCAACTGCATATCATCCACAAGGCAACGGATTGGCCGAATCCTCAAATAAATCCTTGGTCAATATTATCAAAAAGTTGTTGGAAATGAACAAGAAAAGTTGGCACAAGAAACTGGTTAATACACTTTGGGTAGACATAGTGAGTCAAAAGAAATCTATAGGCATGTCCCCTTTTGAGCTCGTGTATGGGGTTGACACTGTATTCCTGACCTCTCTCATAGTTCCAGTGGTTAAAATTTTGGAGGAAGCTGGCAGCAAGGATGATCATTTGCAACGAAGAATTAATCAAATGATCCATTTACAACAGACTAGAGAGGAGGTTTTTCAGAACACTTTCAAGCTGCAAGAGAGAATCAAGAAGATATATGATCGAAAGGCAAAGGCGGAAAAGTTTCAAATAGAAGAAGTGGTGCTAAAATGGGACGCGAGAAACGAAGATAAAGGTAAGCATGGCAAGTTTGAGAATATTTGGAAAGGACCTTTCAGAATTGCTACATATCGAGGCCAAAATGCTTTCCTTTTGAAAGAAATGAATGGAGAAGATTGTCCAGGTGGGCCGATCAATGGTCGGCTACTCAAAAAATACTATTTTTGAAATGTTTTCTGCTGTCATATGTATCACAGTACATACGGGTTTGTTTAAGTTTCATTGCAACTGTGTGCTGTCATCATTCTTTCAGTTTGGGGCCCGAGGTGAAGGTTATAAAACTGAAGGTTGAATTAAGTTTTGGTTTGGTTTGTTTGAGTCAAGTCTTTCAGTCAATTTCAGTCTTGAAATTGAGTCAGTCTCGAGTCAGATTTCAGTCCTAAAATTGAGTCAAGAGTTTGGTTTTGATTTGTCAAAGTTATTGACTTCATAGCCCAATGGACGAAGGCACTGCCTGATTTCCTACAGATCTATAGTTCTTGGCACCTCCAAGGAGCTACCATCCCCATTGGAGCCAATGTTAGTGTCGGTATCTTCATCCCTCCATTAGTGATCAAAATTCTCTTGTTGCATTGCATATTAGGTGTCTCACTCAGTTAGCTGCATTCCATTAGGAGCATGGATCATCTGACGGTAGTCGCTTTTTATACATTTTCCCTCATTTCCTTTACCTTTTGGCCTATTTCCATTCATTAAGATCATTTGCAGTCACTTTTTGTCTTATAGTTTGAAAGAGTCATTTTTTAGGGTTTCAGTTTCATTAGGTCTAGGGTTTCATCAGAAAAGTCTTCAAAATTTCCAATAATGGTTGGCAGGCGCATTAGGAGGCTGAATAAAGTTCCAGTACCAAATAAATTTCATCATCATATGCCTAGAAATGTATTTTTCCTCAAGACTCTGTTTTGAGGAAAAATATAGTATTTTATATTTTTATGTATAAATTTAATGTAATTTTAAGTTTTCTCATATCTAAGCGACTTCAATGGCAACCCTGGTCACCTTGTCAAGCTCCAGCAAATCCATCCCCTGCAAGGCAAACAAAAAGAAAATCATTTAGTTAATCAGAGGTAAAATGAAGCAAACTGCCTAAAATAGAGTTTAAATTTTTTTTGTCAAAGGTAAACATTACAAAAGTTGGTTTTTTGGAGTGGAAAATTAAAGCCTTTGGTGTATAAGACATTTTTCATGTTTCAAAGGGCTCATTTGCATTCCAAGAAGAAAGAGTGAGCAAGAAAAGGCCGTATTGAAACAAAGGGAGCAAAATCACAGCAAAGTCGTGCAAGTTTGTGGGCGGGACGCATTGGGTCGGCCTCCATAGTGGTAAAAACACACAGGCGCGACGCATATAACTGGCGCGGCGCATAAAGCTCCAAACTCTGTTTTTCACCACGATTTCATTCAAATCTCCATTTGCTCGGTTTCCTCCGGTCCAAAGTAAGTTAAACAACTCTTTTAATGCCATAAACATGTGTTTTAAGATGTTTATGAGGATTTAATACAAAAAATTTCAAACCCTACTTCCTTGCTCAAAGACATGATTGCCTAGGGTTTGTAAGTTGTTTTTTTGTGGCTATCACTCCCTCACCTTTTATTCCTTCACTGTTTTTCTAGTTTCATCAACCCATTTCCCTATCCCCCATATCCCTAAATTCATCCACCCCTATCCCAATTCCCATTTTCCCAAATATTAGCTACAAAATTCCCAAACCCCAATTGCTATCCCAAAAGCCTAGAGACTATCCCTAAAACCCTTCAATTCCCCAAATTCAAATTGGAAATATTCCCAACATTCCCCTTACCCTCTCCCTTCATAGTCCCTCACACATTTTCATACACCTGGCAGCAAAAGAACAAAGACACCTAAAACTCTTCATACTCATTTAAGACAACACAAACTTTGGCAAACATGGAGTCAGATTCCTCTTATGACCAAGATGAAGGAGCACACAGTGACTCTACAACCGAATTGCATGCACCAAGGAGACCTCACAAGAGTGGTAAGCATGTATGGGGAGAGCCTACTTCACTTGCTGAGCTGTAGGCTTTCCCTCTTGCTAAAACATGTTTTCAACAACAGTCCTGTTCTCAATTTTGTGAGATGGTTGCTAGAATCTAGTACCATCATGAGTTGGCCAGATTGTTGGTGCTTCATTTACATAATGGCCAAGTCACTGTTGCAGGTACGACATTCACCTTGACACCGGAATCTATCTCTCTAGCAACCGGTATTCCAAATGTCAGAGAGCAATGGAATAAAAGGCAGCAAGTTGACAGGGAACACTATGAGCCATACATCAAGCCTGGTTTTTTGAGACAACTCAACAGATTTTTTTCCTTTCAGTACCTGAAAGATTCATATGCTCCTTTGATGAAACTCATTATCAAATATTTCAGCTGTGAGGGACGGTTTTCTCGCCTATATGCCTATCACATTAGATTGTTGATGCACTTTATGAGGGTGAGAATGATGAATCTCCCCTACCTCATGTGCCGAAATATTGAGAAGATGACCACCCTAGTGCAAAAGAAAACTCCTGAGCAGCAATATAATAGTATCTATCATTTTTCACTCATCAAAATTGTGGTTATGCATCAGCTTGTTTGCAGGACATTTCATGGGAGGATTTCATTTCTCATGAGTTCTTCACAGCTCCTCAGGTGCTTCCAGAAGCTTTTCATGAGACCAGTGGACCTTCACATTAGCAGGAGGGTCATGAGACACAGACCGCTAGTGTGCCGGTGTTTGTCACATATCAGAAGGGCACTAGAAGGTTGTTTGCAGCAGCCAAGAGAGTATTATCTCCACCCGGGGTGGAAGGGGTCTCGCTTCCTCCATCAACAGTGCAAGTACAAGACAAGGGAAAGAGGCCAATACATGATGAGGGGCCTTTAGGAGGGCAGGAGACAGATTTCATCCTCATCCAGGATGATGACACCGATTTGGGCTCACTTAGCTCAAAGCTTAAAGAGATCATTCGGGAGCAACGGGTAGACATTAATACTTTTTTCCCTCAGCCTACAAAGAGCGAAGTGGATAATAAAATACCTTGAGCAAAGAAAAAAGCAGCTAGAGGATCAGCAAACCATTATGGAGCTGCAAAACATACGAGAGAACCGACAAGCCGCTAAAAAGAGCAAAACCAAGATGACATCACTCGAGCAAGAAATTGAAGCTGATCGTGAAACTTGGCTTGAAAGGGTAAATATGCATTTGGAAAAGCTGTTGGAGAAAGCTAACAAAGAAAAGAACATGTTGAGGCACATGGCCAATCATTATTGGGCGAGAAACCATGTTTTCAAAGCAAGGATCAAGATCTTGAAGGCCAAGTTGAAGAAGGACTCAAAGTGGGGGAAAAAGCATGATAGACTTCAGATCTTGGCCGAGGCTTATTTGGCCCAGCATAGCACATAATGGAGGACTCTCAGCCCAAATTTCAAAAATTTTGGGACATTTTTTGCATTTTTTGCATTTTTGGCCTAAAAAACAGACTTTTCTGCTCTATGCGCCGCACCACTTGGCGCGCGCTTTTGATAGGGGACTCCTTTTGATGCAAACTCAACATTTTTGGATTTTTCATGGAAAAATATGCATGCCTACCTATGGCCAAGAAATTTTGATAGGTTTTAGGCTTCCAGAAGGGTAAAAAACACCCCAAAAATGACCTTTCTGCCCCTTTTTTGACACACAGGAAGCAGTGTTGGGAGAAATCAGTTTTAGGCAGCCAAATGAAGGCCAAATTCAGAGATTCCACTTATGTTGGAAAGTAGACATGCAGAAATTTCCAACAAGCCCACTTGGAGAAAATTTGGACACCGGGAAGGCCTCCAAAATTAGCTGCAAACAGGCACGACGCATAGGGAAATCAGGCGCGGCGCATTGGAGGAAATTCACTCATTTTGACCTAAAAACTCTGTTTTTCACCTAGTTTTTGACAATTTGAATTTCTTACTTCTAAATATCAAATTCGTGATGTAATTTAATGTAATTTGATGGATCTTGATGTAATTTTGTTAAATTTTCACTCATAGAGGTAGATTCATCCATCAAAAGGTGATTTGCAACTGAATGAATCAGTTTCCTAGTTTATAGAGCCAAGCTGTTCCGTTGCCTACTTTCTAGTTCTCACTTTAGATTTTGTTGGAACAGCTCCTAAACTTGTGAGCTCGACCCCTAGAGGATGGGATGAGTTATTGGTTGTCTATATCTTGTGGTTTTTCAGTCATTAGCATGGTTGGACTTTTGGGAATGCTTTGAGCATCATTGTACATTCATCTCTGCAGTTTGGCAAAGGAATAGACCAGGGTTTGCAGCACTCTATGGGATTCATGTGGCATTTTTCTTTGATAGTGTGTTTCTCTCTGTAAATTTAAGTCTAGTGGTGTTTGATGTATACCATTTTCTCTCTTATTTCTTCTTAACTTAAACAAACAAAGATAAAGGTAGGATTCAGTAAAATTTGCAGTGCTCTACCTAGGGTTTGTTTAATTTTCTATGTTTTCAACTGTTTGTAGAGGATCCCTGAAAGTTTCTTGCCCTCTTCAACTCTTCACCTGTGTCAACTCTCCATTTATTTCAAAATGGAAGTGTCAAATCAATTTCCTACCTTGCCCCATTTAGATCTCTGCAAAACTGAGCCTCATTTCCCAGACCCAAATTTTCCTTTCCTCTTGAGCCAACAAAATATCATTAAATTCAATCAAGACTCTTTTGCATACATACCTAGCCTAAAATTAGTTGTCATTCAAGTCATCTCAAGCCTCATTGATCATTTTTTGCTGAGATTGACAAGGAGAGAGCCCTCTCCCGACCTGGTAGGGCTAGCTACTAGGTTAAGCGTGGTTTGATGTTACCCTAGATTCTGCCTTTCTCATCCTGAGGTAGATTTAGGCCATAATAGATCCCTCAGATCTCCCACTGAACAAGGTCTACCTCAGGCCCGAGCAAAAAATCCCTCAGTAGCAAAGGTGTCCCCTTGAAGCCGAAACTGCTATGATACCAAATGTAAGTTTTAACCCTGTACAGAAATTATCTGCAAATGAATCTTAAAATAGAAAATAAACAATAGCAAGAGCATAAAACATAAAACAGAAAAACAAAGATATTTTCCCCTAGATCCCAAATCGGGATGACCAACTTTATTTTTCATTATATTCCTTTTAGTGTTACAACACATATATATACATGCCGAAGCATACATCAACCCCAATCCATTAACCCTGGATTAGAACATAACCATAGTTTCCTTGACCGAATCTACAAAATACCAGGGGCCAAAAACCATCATGCCCCAAAACGATGTGCAAACCCATGCACAAAACCATGGGCGGGTCTGCCCACCGGAAAATAAGGACCAAATTTTTTTTCCGAGGATCTGCCCCCGACCCCAACAAGGGGGGCTACCGCCCCCCCTGTGACCCCCCGAAGTTGCGCCCATCACAATGTACGGGGGGGGGGGGGGTTATCTCCCCCCTTTTTACCCCCCCAAGTGTGATTAGTCCTGGAAATAATATAACACAAACCCAACACCAAAAGCCTAACATAATTTTTGGCTTAAAGTGTCCTCACCTAGATTTGGAGTTAATATTAACAAACAAAACCCTCTTACTACTGGCCCTTTCGGTAGTGACCTACTTGCGTAGGTCAAAGTATCACTTGAAGAAGTATGGGGGGTTGCTGGAACCAGGTTTCCACACCCTAAGAGAGAATTAAATGATGTGGGTGTCTTCAGATCTATAATACTAGGGGACAACTCTTCACAATAGCAACCCTAACCAGAAAACCTAACCAGGTATATCTAGGTCAATTTACGGAGGCTATCCTGCATGTGCACTGATAAAGGCTTTACAATTCCTTCAACAATCCTAGTAAAGTGACATCCAGGTCTTACAGTAATAAACTTATGCATTCAATGGTCATATAAGATAGAAATTTAGGTACACGACCGATCCAAACACATAAAATATACTTGATGCAATAAATGGATATCTTTAGCTTTCACTCATCTCAGGTCTGCAAATTATGGTTTGCGATCGCTAGTTCTACCCTTTTTCCTATTACAACTCATAAAGGGGCCTTGACCTACCCCAAATCCCCTTCACCTATGTATTTATTAGCACGCACGACTCAAAATTTCAAAATTGTTATATTCTTATCAAAATTGCAGTCCTAAGGGACCCCACTTGAACAGGAACCCAACACAATCTTGTGACTTGTCTCAAGTCATAGTGGTACTGGGGTCTTCATCTTGGTATACAACTCCTCAATGGCAATAATGAAGGGTGCCAGTATGCCTACTCTCTGATTAGCTGCACTCTACGCTGTGTCCACCAATTTTTTCGAAGTCAGCCCTTCTGTGGCGAGATTTATGCTCTGATATGTTTGGCTCAAATTCTTCACGGCAACATCCAGATCCTGTGATAGCTTCATTGCTTCATCAGCCCATGGCCTCATACGGTCTCTCAAAAATTTTCTTTCTTCGCATCTCCTCCACTTCATCGTTCAAGATCTGGCTTGTCTGCAATTGGGCCATGCGCTGAGTAGGCACAAGGGTAGCCACTGCCTCCTGAAGGTCATCAAACAGCTGCTCCTTGGCACTCAATTCCTATGAAATATTTCTGCCCAGTGGATCTATATCCATGGATGTCCAAAATCTCATATGTTTTTCTATAAGTGCAGTTCCCTTGTCGACTGTGGCAGAAATAGCTATTGAGGCTTCTTTGACTAGGGAAGTTCACTACGCTTGCACCTCTGGTGTATTTTATGGTTGCATATTGGCTTGCAATTGCGTGGTTTGTTACTCAAAATCCTCCTTCACTACTTGCACCTATGATCTAGAGGCCTTCAGCGCTCCTTCCAAACCTTCAAATTTAGCTTGTGGCATGACGGAAGCAGGGATGGCTACCTCTCGCAGGTCGCCACAAAGTCGATCTATCAAAATTTCCAATTCTGCTTACTGAGCCACTACTTCCTGTTGCATTGTCTAAGCCTAGAGAGACTCTTCAGTATTTACCACTATCTTCTGTTAAACTTCACTTAGCTGCCAGTGCATGCATGCTTCCCTGCACTGTAAATCATCTATAATAATGGTTTGAATGGGATGGAGCTTGCCATTGGGAAACATTGACTGCTCCATCTAAACTTTTGGGAAGGTCTTCACCTGTGCACACATGTTTATTATTTTTGTTCTATATTTTTAATGGAATTCCACAAAGAAATAGAGAAGGTTTATATCTTGTGATTTAGAGAATTTCATGAGAAGTTGCAATTCTAGATCATAGTTTCTAAAAATATTTTGTTAGCACTAGTCACCATTTATTCATGAATATATTTTTAACAATAGCATTGAAAAAAAAAACCTACTTATATTGAAAATTTATTTATGATTTTGATTGGTTTTCATGAATTTAAAAGGACCATTGATCTAACCAACATTTTTGCGTCATTTCCAAATAGGCTATCAGAGGTTCAGACATTTGATTAGGATTTTTTGAATCCATTGAGAGAAATTCTGTTAGATGTGTTCCTTCCTTGGATGTTTCTAGGTGAAAATATGAAATGTAATAGCGTTTTCATTGTTGGACCTTGTGAGGATTCAGGGAACATAGGATTGAGTTGCATGAATAGTGAAGAAGAAAAATACAATTCCATCAAATAAAATAATTGTGCAAGTAGAAGAGGACATGTGAGAAAGAAGAGAATTAGGATTGAGGAAGAGTAACATACATACAAGAGATCATTTCAACATATGAATCATAATCATATGCTTTGGGAGCGATATATAAGAAGAAAGGACTCACTAAAACTACTCTATAGAGGTCAGCATCTCCTAAGTCGTTTGTGTTGGATGCACATTTTATAGAGGTGGAATCTTACGAACCCTCGATCTCTGAGAGAATATTAAGGGTTTTTAGTCCATATATATTAGATGAGGAAGGATATTAAGGCTTGACAAAAAGACAAGGGGAGGCATATGAATCTGATCTAGAATCAAGTCTAGAAGAATGATCACTTGATCTTTTCATCCCAGATTTAGGTAGTGTTGTGAAACAACTTACTATGCATTTTGTGGTAGATGGTGTTTTGCAATGATTGGGGTCACCTGGAAAAACCAAATATTTTTAGAAACATGAATGAATTGAAGAACCTGAGAAACCATTATAACTAAAAAGAGAAAAATATCCTCCATTATGAGAGCTACCTGTAAGAGTTATACAATAATTTAAATATTTTAGGAAAAACCAAATGGTAGGTAGATTAGTTATGACCTTTGAGTTCCCCATTGGAAATATCTAAGGGAAGGCCCTCATGAATAAAATCTCTTTTCTTATATTTCCTACTTTTCAAGATACAATTACTAAAGATATAGATACATTTCTCTTTGAATTCGATGTCCTCTATAGGAGCTATGATTACGCCACAAATGAAAATAAATTAAAATTTTTCCCAACTACACTAAAATGAGTTGCACTAAGATGGTTTATGGGACTTAGTGGGGAATCCATTGCATCCTAGGATGAGATGAAGAAGAAATTATTAGAAAATTATGAGGAATATTGTCATTTCAGATATCAGAGGGAAGATTTATTTAGGATAACTCATAAAATAGATGAAAACTTGGAAGAGTGTGTTAAGCACTTGCAATACAATCTGTAGAGATCTTAGCATAATAATCTAGATAAGGAAATACCTACCACAATTATGATCAATGGAATATGGGATGAATACCTTGACATGATAAATATTCTAGGTGTAGGTTTTAATCCTATACATAAATTATCTGCAAACGAATCTTAAAAACATAAAATAAACAATAGCAGGAGCATAAAACATAAAACAGATATACACAGAGATTTTCCCTTGGATCCCAAATTGGGACAACCAGCTTGATTTTTCATTATATTCCTTTTATTGTTACAACACACATATATATACATGCTGAAGCATACATAAACCCTAATCTATTAACCTTGGATTAGAACATAATCGTAGTTTCCTTGACCAGATCTACAAAATAACAAGGGCCGAAAACCATAATGCGCCAAGACCATGTGAAAACCCATGCACAAAACCATGGGTAGGTCCACCCACCGAAAATTGTCATGGAAAGAATATAACACATACCCAACATTATCCCACTTGTTGTTTTCTTTCCACAGGGGGTCACAAGAGAACTTAGTCATTATCCCAGCTCTGCAACACCCATTGTTTCTCTACACCAAGAGAACTTTTGAGTGCTCACAGACTTCATCATTGCATCTCCAACATTCTTTGAAGTTTCCACCTTTACCAACAACACCCTTTTAGCCTCAACCATATCTCTCACAAAGTGATATTGAACATCAATGTGCTTTTTCTTTGAATGATAAGAAGGGTTCTTAGCCAAGAAAATTTCACTTTGGCTATCAGAGTCTATCCTTATAGCTTACTGCACCAACACCATACTTGAACACAATCTCTGCAACCAAAATGCTTCCTTGCTTGCATGAGTGGCTGCCATGTATTATGCCTATGTAGTTGAAAGAACCACTACAGACTGTCTTTTACTCATCCAACTAGTTGCACCTCCAAATAGGCTAAACACATACCCACTTGTAGATATTCTTTGGTCCAGATATCCAGCCCATTTTGGATTAAAAAAACATGAATGTCCAACATTATTTCCAATCCCGATCTTCCCTGGTATCACAAACCATAATTACTAGTGCCACGCAAATATCTGAAAACCCACTTCACCATTGTCCAATGCTCCTACACTAGGTTTGGCATAAACCCACTCAATACTCCCACTTCATGTGCAATGTTTGGTCTAGTACAAACCATTGCATACATCAGGCTACCCATTACACTTGCATATAGAACACGTCACATGTCCTCCTCTTCTTCTTGTGTCTTGGGACACTGTTCAACATACAACTTTACACCTACAAGAATAAGAACATTCATCGGTTTACTATCCTGCATATGGAACCTCTGCAATATAGTCTCGACATTCTTCCTCTGATTTAACCAGAGATACCTCTTTCCCTGATCTCTCTTAATTTCCATGCCCAAAATATAGTTTGTAGCACCAATATCCTTCATGTCGAATTTGGAGAACAGTTGGGTCTTAAAATCTTGGATAATTTATTTGTCATTTCCAATTAAAAAAATATCATCCACATACAAGACCAAATAAATAACATGGTCACCAATTAATTTAAAATAAAGAGAGTGATCCTCCTTGCTTCCGGTGAAGCCAAGTCCTCGTATTTAGGTATCAAATTTCTGATACCAAATTCTTGGTGATCGTTTTAACCGATACAAAGATTTCTTTAACCTGCATACCAGTTCTTTATCTTCCTTCACCATAAAGCCTTCAGGTTGTTTCATATATATATCCTCTTCCAGATCCCCATGAAGAAATGTTGTCTTCACATCCATCTGTTCTACCTCAAAATAAAATGTAGCAGCAACAGATAAAATTAATCTAATAGAAGTAACTTTGGCAATAGGAGAAAAAATATCACCAAAATAAATTCCCAGCGCTTGGGAATAAAATTTTGCTATCAACTGAGCTTTGTATTTCTCCACCTTGCCTTCTATATTCATCTTCTTCTTAAACACCCATTTTCTCCCAATGTGCTTCGTTCCAGTTGACAACTCCACCAGATCCCATCCCTCATTTTTATGCAAGGATGCCATTTCATCAACCATGGCCTCCTTCTAGAGATTTCCACCCTCTGAATCTACTGCCTCCCTAACAGTTCTGGGATCATCATCAGTTATAGTTAAAGAAAAATTTGAAGAGAAAGAAGATGGACTATACCTTTCTAGTTGTCTTCTTTCTTGAACTGATCTTCTCACAGTTGGAGTTTGTGGCTCTTCCTCTTCTGAGTCTTCTTTTGTTGTAGAGTATGATTCATCCGCCTTTAGCTCAAACTCTATCTTCTCAGGTTCCTTTGGTAGGACTTCATGTTTAACAACATATTTCACCTCTCTAAACACCACATCTAGGTTGTACACAACCTTCCTTGTTTCCGGTTTCCAAAGCTTGTAACCCTTTAAACCATCCTTATACCCAATAAATATGCACTTTTCAAATTTATTATCCAACTTGGTCCTTTTCTCCTTTGGAACATGTACATATGCATCACATCCAAATACCCTCAGATGTGAAAGAGAGGTTTTCTTACCAATCCATACCTCATGTGGAGACTTATCCTCCAACACTGATGAAGGTGATCTGTTAACCAAGTAACATGTAGTTTCCACTCTTTCTACCTAGAATTCTTGTCCTAACCCGGTACCACTAAGCATGCTTCTTTCCTTTTCCAGCAGCGTTCTGTTCACTCTTTCTGCAACTCCATTTTGCTAAGGTGTGTATGGAGTAGTCTTCTGTCGTGCTATACCACACTTCTTACAGAACTCTTCAAATTCCTTCTTGCAGAACTCCCCACCATTGTCTGTCCTCAGCACCTTTACCTTATTCTCTGTCTAGTTTTTCCACTAGAGCCTTAAATTCTTTAAAAATTTCAAAGACTTCAGATTTTTTCCTCAAGAAATATATCCATGTATTCCTTGAGAAGTCATGTATGAATGAAATATAGTACACAAACATACCCAATGATGGAACTAACACAGGTCCAAACACATCACTGTGTACAAGCTCTAATATCTTGTTCGCCCTCTTAAACCCAGAAGGAAAACTCACTCGATTATGCTTCCCATATACACAATGTTCACAGAAATCGAAATCTAGAGAGCTATTAGACATACCTTATACCATACCATTTCCATGCAGTATCTGAATGCCCTTCTCTCCAATATGTCCAAGCCTTTGATGCCATATCATGATCTTTTCTCCATAGACTGCTAGGCTTTCCGCTCCACTTTTGGGAACCACAAAAATGTTGCACCCTTCAATAACAGTGTTTCCTTGAAGCTTGTACATAGTTCCAATACAAACTCCTCACATTAATACCAGTGCTCCCTGAACGATCTTACAAGTATCTTTCTCGAACACTGTTTTTACACCTGCATCATCCATCTTGCTTATAGAAATGAGATTTTTGGCCAATGCAGGAATGTGTTGAACAACAGGAAGTGTTCTAATCCTTCCACCTTACAGCTTCAGCTTGAATTTTCCACGTCTGAAGATTTTGGCCTCCTATCATCACCTAAGAAGATATCACAACCATCATATTTCTCATACTCCCAGAACCACTCTCTATGTGGAGTGAAGTGAAAGGATGCACTTGAGTCAATCAACCATGACTCATGATCTACATGTATATTTGAAGAAGAAGCCAAATACACATCCCCACCTTCATCCAAGGTGGTTTTTTCCTCTGTAGAAGGAGCATCATCAGATGCCTTTCCTTTCTCAGGAACTTTAGATCTTCAGTCCTTTTTGTAGTGCCCTTCCTTTCCGCATTTCCAGCACACCTTTACAAACATTCTAGGAGATTTAGATCTCCCACTCGAAAAATTATTCTTGTTTCTGTTCTGGGACCTTCCTCATACAGATAAGGTATCTCGATTCTGACCTTCCATATTTCTCCGTCTCATTTCCTCTGACAGCAAGGCTGAGACAATGTCATCAAAATTCAAGGTAGTTTTACTGCTACCTATTGCAATAACCAGACTGTCCCACGAGTCTGGTAGATAACACAACAAACTAATGCACTTAAATTCATCTGATATTTTAATATCAAGAGATGACAGCTGACTTACCATAGTATTGAAGGCGTTCGGATGCTCTGTCACTGAGTCTCCATCCTTCATCCTTAGGTTATACATCTTTTTCCGTAGGAAAAATTTATTCACCAGAGACTTAGATTGGTACAAAGTCCCAAGTTTGTCCCACAAATTCTTCCCTATAGCTTCCCTAGATACATTCAATAATACTGAATTTGAAACACACAAACGTATTGTGCTCTTCCCCTTTCTCTCAAACATTTTCCAGTCTTCCTCTGACATTGTCGTTGGTTTAGTACCTGGATCTATCACGATCCACTAGTCTTTATCCACCAGCAGATCCTCCATCTTGAGCTTCCAAAACTAAAAAATATGACCATTAAATTTCTCAATATCTATATTTCCACAGCTCGCCATCTCCTTTCACTGCAAGAATCAATCCCTCAGATCTCCCATTGAACAGGGTCTACCACAGCCCGAGAAAAAAACCCCTCAACAGAAAAGGCATCCCCTTGAAGCCGAAACAACTCTAATACCAAATGTAGGTTTTAACCCTATACAGAAATTATCTGCAAATGAATCTTAAAAATAGAAAATAAACAATAGTGAGAGCATAAAACATAAAACAGATATAAACAAAGATTTTCCCTTGGATCCGAAATCAGGACGACCAGCTTGATTTTTCATTATATTCCTTTTAGTGTTACAACACATATATATACATGTCAAAGCATACATAAACCCTAATCCATTAACCCTAGATTACAACATAACTATAGTTCCCTTGACCGGATCTACAAAATACCAGGGGCTGAAAACCATCATACCCCAAAACCATGTGCAAACCCATGCACAAAACCATCGGTGGGTCCACCCACCGAAAAATAGGGTCCAAAAAAATTTTTTTGGGGCGTTGCGGCCCCCCCTGTGACCCCCCTGTTGTGCTTGACGCAATGTACATGGGGGACTATCGCCCCGCCTCTGACCCCCCCACACATGACTTGTCATGGAAAGAATATAACACACTAGGGAAAGTAAATATATCCAAGGAAACTTACGATGAAATTGTTGAAATTTGTCAAAGAAGTTCTAGAGGATCAATAAGAAACAATACTATGACACATGATAATTCTAGCAAGATACTAAATTCAACCAATTATGGGGCAAAAAGATCAGAAATTAGGAAACTGATGGAGAATTTCAAAGCTGAAATTTTGAGCTCTTTTTCCTCTCATATTGATGCGTTGCACATGAAGAAAAAACATATTGAGCTAGATTAAGCCTTGGCTATATTATTCTCTCAGTGTAGGAAGAAACGTCCTCTAAGGGAGTGTCTATTGAATAGATATAAAATAAGTGGGAGAGATCATTCTACAGAGTATTTCCCCATGTTACATAGATTTAATGGTATCAAAAAAATCTTATTTCTTAGATTTGAGTGGTTCTTATCCCATGAATCTTCTCTATAATCTCCCTATAAGCATTGAATTTCCAAACTCCATAATTTCATTTTATCATATAATATGATATTAGTGGGATTTTAAGTTTTCCTTATGCACATGCTATACTTGTGAAGGTTCCTTGGTCCTCTCAATCCCAAATCGCCCTACGTATAGGTATTATAATCAAAGGGAGAGATACAACTCATTGTCTTATCAATAATTTAATACAATAAACCCTTGTTTATTATAAATATTTAATACAAATTTTATAAGAATCGATAACACCTAGCATCATTTCTAAAGGACGTTTTTTAGCTACATTAATAGTGGGGGGAGAAATCCATTATGTTGTCAGTAATACTCCTACTTGATTTGGAGATCGGGGGCATATTTTTAAGGGCTATTAGATCTCCTTAATTGTATCTACCACTACTCTCAACAAGCATAGATTGAAATAAAGGTTAGAAATAAGAAATGGATATTTTCATTTCAGTAATATGGACATCCCAATCATCCACTTGATGATGGAACTAGCCCTAAGTTATATTTTTAAAAGGATATGCATTTCCTTTTCCTATTGGAATCCTTGATTACTATAAACACACATTGTTGATATCTGATTTTCCTCCACTTCCAAAATATTTCCACTAATTATTTTCACTAATCCACTATTTATTCCATGGAGGTAGTTTTAGATCTCCTAATTTAGTGACTAGGGAGATAAACCTAGCTAACACTACTTCACCAGATATCTAATACTGTGCGTACATGCCTAGTATAGAAATAGTGGCAATTCTCTATTAGATCTACATATTCAGAATTGTTGGTTGGATCCAAATTTTTTATAAATGATTTCAAATGATTACCTTCAGTAAATTGGTATAACTTCATGAGATTCATTACTACATAGTTAAAAATGGCTTGGAAATGTTTGTAGCCATATATGCTTCAATATTAACAATTTTTATCCTTACCAAGTATCTAACAACTAGTTGTTTTATCTAAAATTTATTACTCAAGTGCACTTACTTAACTATGTTACCATTTTTTTGTGATTTACGAAGGAGCTATAGGGTAGTACTAATTAGTTTCCATATGTGCACCAACATGAGAATAGGTAGGGAGTAACATAAGAGTTAATTTTTCTTTAATTTTCTACTTTTGTTATAAAATTTCCATTAATAGAGGAATTTCACCATCCCTATTTTCTTCCTTGGCTAGCACTCAGTATGTTATAGTATAAAGAGTCATTTTTCCTATGAATATATGAATCCCTAGCATCTAAGGGTAAAATTAACATCAACCAACTAGAAATTTGAAAAATAACCAACATGCCTATGAGCCTTTGTAAAATCTAGGCTCAAGCTTAGAATATAGACCAATTTGCTTCCTTTGACTCCCCAACCTAACAAATTATGACCAAATCAATTGTAAATAGAAAGAAATAGTTTCGCACTTGGTACCTTAACATCCACAAGCTATGGAACTACAATTTTCTACCCACCTATTGAAAGAGAAATGAAATTACAATAACATCCCTTCTATCAATAACTCCTAAGAATGAATATCACAGGAAAGAAGTTTAGTTCTAATGTAATAAACTTAAAAACTATTCAACGTTAAGAATTCTCTAAAAGTTACAAGATTGATAACATGAAAATAACCTAAAGAGTTTGCATATAAGTATGGCATTTCAAATTACGAGAATGCCTATATTTCAATCGAAGGATTGGATTCTAGGGAAAATATATATATCAATTCATTGCATACTATAACCATCCCACGTACATTGAGAATTATAAGGAGAGGCAGTTGATTATACCTACTAATTGAATGTTATATGTGTGGAAGGGCTTTCATGCAGACATTCATAATTAAATCTGATTGGGCCTTAACCTAGGATTCGACATGTCATTTGTTCAACATGCATGTTGTGACACTTGAGGAAATTACCTTGTGTGACACTTGAGGAAATTACCTTGTGGTTAGAGGGGGTTGCTGACCTAATGCCCCATATTTTAGTTTTATAGCTAATATTAAACATGTATTTATCCTATTCAAATTTTTCTCTGAACAAAGCATGTTTAGTATTTCTTTCATAATTATATTTTTTTATCCCCTTTCCAATTGAATGCTTTCAAAATGTGACACAAATATACCTCCTGAAACATGGTCAATTTTTTGTTTATTTTATGGAATAATATTCGATTATACAATATGGTTTTTGTTAAAGCTTTTTACATAAATTTCATGATCATTTCCAAATCTTCAATGCAATTTAATCTCATCTTCTATGATCTTTATCATTGACTATTGGTGGCCCAAAACACTTTCCGTGTTACTTTAAATATGATAATTTCTCCCTCTCTTAATACCCTATATTTCTTTTTTTATTAGTAGTTATTGCTTAGCCCATTCCAATTTTGGAAAAAATCATAATATTTACCTAATATATAATCTTCACATGGATAAAGTTACCTTAAACAATGTTGGTCCCTCTCTCTCTCTCTTGCCACCCTCTATTAATTTTATGGATTAGTAATTATTGCTTGGTACATTTTAATTTAGTTCTGTACTAAATATGTTTTCTTACTATTTAATTTTATATACATTTGACCCTATAGGGTTATCTTCTTTTTATTTGTAAAAGTTATAACATTTGTTTTTCTATTTTGACATAAGTGTTTACAAAATTCTATTATTAAGTCTTTTATTTGTATTTTGTTTAATAAAGTTCCATAGTGGTAAAATAAATTATTATTGGTTAGGTGGACAAAATTATTATTTGATTCTAATTGTGAATGTAGCATAATTCATCACTAATATTCAGGGAAACCATGCCACTTAGAATAAATCCTTGTCAATTCATAAAGGGGAAAGTTACTCCCACTAGATTCCTATAGGACTTGGGTAGTTAAGGTTGTTTCCCTATAAATAAAGCTAGTTCTAAGCCAAGTAAAAGTCATTTTACTTCAAAACTATTTAGTTAACTTTATATAAAACAAAACCATCTCATTTAATAAATCCAGTTATAAACCAAGTAAAAATAATTTTAAATCATATTTCAAAAATATTAAATTTACCTTCTATTCAAAGGACATATGATTTAATATGATATTTAAAAAATATTTTTTTATTAACATTTTTCATGGTCAATCTTAATTTATAAATTAAACTATTTTCAAGGTCAATGAAATTTAGAAAACCATATCTATGTATATCTCTATAAATGTATAAAATGATCATACAATTCATCTTGATAAACAAAAGTCTATTAAATATTGGGAAAACAATTATTACAGGTTAGTTGGAGACAACTAACATTGATTGATGATTGTAAATGAAATATCACTCCTTAGTTTTATTCAAGGGAACCCAAATTACCTAGAATAACCATGTGATGGTTCAGTAGAGAGGAAGAATTTGACTTTGGCTGAATATCTCATACTAAGAAGCTAGCTAACTTATTTCAGGAAAACTAGCCTTGAAAACTAAAAATCATCCACTAGATGATGGAGCTAGTCCTAAGTTATATTTTTAAAAGGATGTGCATTTCCATTTCCCACTAGTTGTAATCCTTGATAGTATAAACACGCATTATTGATATCCATTTTCCTCCACTCCCAAAATATTTCTAGTAATTTTTTTCAATAATTGACTATTTCTTCCATGGAGGTAGTTATAGGTCTCATAATTCAGTCACTAGGGAGATAAACCTGGCTACAACTACTTCACGAGATAATTATTACTTTGAAAACATACCTAGTATAGAAACAATCACAATTTTATGTTAGATCTACATATTCATATTTTTTTGGTTGGGTCCCAATTCATTGTAAATTCTTTCCAAGGATTACCTTCTGTAAATTGTTAGCACTAGATGAGATTCATTACTACATAGTTAGAAATTCTTGGAAATGTGGTTAGCCATAGATTCTTCGCTATTAACACTTTTCATGCTTACCAAGTATCTAAAAACTAGTAGTTTTATCTCAAATTGATTACTCAAGTGCACACACTTAACTATGTAGCTCAAATTGTAATCCACTTGTCAAATCCATTCTAATTATTTTTAATCTAATTTTTAGATTAGTCACCAAAAACAACATTATTATCCTAAATTTTCTATTGAAAATGAAGTTTAACATGTGAATTTGTACTTGGAATCATGCACAAGTGAGAATGAATATAATAATAGTATGGCCTAGTTACCATTGTTTTGTGATTTATGAAGAAGGAACTCTAGGGGTGTATTATTTAGTGGCAATATGTTCACCAACATGAGGTTAGGGAGAGAGGGAAATACAAATTAAACATTACTTGAATTTTCTACTTTTGTTGTTATACAATTTCCATTAATAGTGCAATTTCACCATCCCTATTTTCCTCCTTGGCTAGCGATCGGTAAGTTATAGTATAAATATTCATTTTGCTTATGAATCTATGAATTACTATCATCTAAGGGTCGAATTAACATAAACCAACTCACAAACTGGGAAATAACCAACATTCCTATGAGATTTTGTTAATTCTAGGCTAAAGCTTCGAATATAGACCGAGTGGATTCCTTTAACTTCCAATCTTAACAAATTATGACCAAATCGAATGTGACAAGAAAGAAAGAGTTGCACACTTACTCAACACCTTCACATCCAGAAGCTATGGACCTACAATTTTCAACCCACCTATTGAATGAGCAATGAAATTAGAATATTATCCCCTCTATCAATGAATCCTAAGAAGGCACATCACATGAAAGAAGTTTAGTTGTAATGTAATCAGCTAAGCAACCATTGAACATTAAGAATTCTCTCAGAGTTAGAATATTGATAGCAAGAAAATAAAGTAAGGAGTTTGCATGCAAGTGAGGGATTTCAAATTAATAAAATCCCTTTATTTCAATCGAAGGATTGGATTCTAGGGAAATATATATGTCAATTCATCACATACCATAACCATCCCATGTACATTGAGAATTATAAGGATAGGTGGTTGATTATACCTACTAATTGAATGTTGTATGTGTGGAAGGGATTTCATGCCGATGTTCATAGTTAAAGCTCATTGGGCCTCAACCTGGAATTTGACATGTCATTTGTTCAACATGAATATTGTGACACTTGAGGAAATTACCTTTTGGCTAGAGGGGTTGGTTGACCTAAGCTTAAACATGTACTTACCCTATACCATTTTTGCTCCAAAGAAAGCATGTTTAGTGTTTCTTTCCTAATTAGATTTTTTATCCACTTTCCAATTGAATGTTTTGAAAATGTGAAACAACTATACCTCCTAGAAACTGGTCAATTTTTTGTTTATTTTATGGAATAGTATTGGATTGGAAAGAAACATTTTGCGGCTATATAAATAGCCGAAAACAGAATCATTCTTTTCATAATTTTGGACATTTCTTCATTTGGGATAATTTTGAAAGGGACTTTGTTTGGGCTTAATTTTCAAAGGACATTTTTTCGATGTATGCTGTATTTTTTTAGATGCTTTTTGGGCTTGATTTTTCAAGGACATTTTTTTGGAGGTATTTTGTTTTTAGAGGTTTTTAGGCATAATTTCCAAAAGACATTTTTTGGGCTTTTTTTGGGCTTAATTTCCAAAGGACTCTTTTTAGGCTTAATAGTCAAAGGACATTTTTCGGAGGTATTTTTTAAAGTGATATTTTTTAGAGGATTTTTTGGCTTAATTTTCAAAGAACATTGTTTCGAGGTATTTTGTTTTTAGAGAATTTTTTTTAGACGTTTTTGGGCTTAATTTTCAAAGGACATTTTTTGGAGGTAGTTTTTAAAGTGATATTTTTTTAGAGGAATTTTGGGCTTAATTTTTAGAAGACATTGTTTGGAGGTATTTTATTTTTAGAGACATTTTTTTTAGAGGTTTTTGGGCTTAATTTTCAAAGGAAATTTTTTGGAGGTATTTTTTAAACTGATATTTTTTAAGAGGTTGGGCTTAATTTTCAATGGACATTTTTTGGAGGTTTTTGTTTAAGTGACATTTTTTCAGAGTACGCGTTTTGGGTTGAAGTAAATATTTTATAATGATTTTTTAAAATGAGTTTTTGCCTAACTTTTTAAATGAATTTTTTTTGCAGGACTTGGAAGAAAATATTTTGAGCTTCATTTCATTGTTAGAAGACTTTTTTTTCTCGGATTTTTTAAAGTAAGTGTTTTGGGTTGAAGTATGTCTTTTGTGAAAAATATTTAAAATGAGTTTTTTTTTTAAAATTAAATCTTTTGTGATGCTTTTTTTAATTGAGTTTTTGTCTAAATTTTTTAAGGAAATTTTTTGAGCTTCATACTCAATTATCATGGGAAATTGAACGAATTGCAAGAGAAAATATGATCGAACAAGCGACCCTTAGGAACATAGAGAACAAGGGAGATAATATCACAAAAAAGAGAGAAGAATGCTCAAATATTTAAAGGGAAAATTAACCTCAACTAAAATTTGAAGCAGGTATGTAAATGTAAATATTATAAATTTGATATTTAAAATTTTCCTAGTGTAAATTGTGAAACTTAATTTTTATTTGATGAAATAATTTCAAAATATTTTGCAATGTAAATAGAGAGAGATATTCCTCAAAACATTGATGATGAGATACAAAATTTTAAAAGAGAAAGTGAAAGAGATATTGAACCAATGATTGAAGATGGTGAAAATGTTGAAAGAAATTCAAGTCAAGAAATTGATTCACCAGGTATGTATATATATATATATATGTGTGTGTGTGTATGTCGAACACATCTATATTATTGAAATTATACATATTTATTAATTTAGTTATTTATTGAATATGCAAACTTATTATGTACATTTAATTTTAATATGTACAGATGAAATCAATATCGAACATGAGAAAATGTTGACACTCACACATATGGAGATAGAAAAGATGGTCATGTTATACGATATCGTGTTTATCGCATTATTGATTCGTTCTTCAAAAATGAAATAGTGAAAGTTCAAGCCCAATTGTTAAATAGTCTCTTAACATCAAGGAAATTAAAATAAGCTACGACTTTATTGGGTGTTCGAAAATCAACAAATGATAAAAAAATGAAGGAAAATGTGATACAAAATACAAATAGTGCTCTAAATTCAATTATAATATCTAGAAAGAAAAGTGTTTTTGATGCATGTAGAGAAATACATATGGCAGTGGTTTCATCAAGTACTAAAGAAAATCGCTTGGTAAAATCTATGGCACGAGCATTAGGATCCTCTCGAGAAACTTTGCACAAACATTGGAAATTTCGGTTGCAAATATATGTAAATGATGAACACACTTGTTGGACAGCTATTTATAGGCAACCATAAAAAGACACACTTGGAGAAAATGTTAAACAAATAATATATCTATTTTGCATGAAAAATTCACGTGTTTCACCAAAAGCAAGGGATATGATGCGAAGAATAATAGCACAAAATCAGTATGAAGAACATCCAAAACATTTCTTTGACACCACTCAGATATAGTTGTTCAACAATTTCAAAGAAGAGAATCATGAAATTGATGTCTCAATCAATTCTTTTGTGCAACAAAAACAATGGTATGTAAAACCTATCACTGTACACGATATTTTTTGTTGTTGTTATCATGTGGAATTTCAGTTATATTATCACATATTCCTTTAGTTTGGTAAATGATTTTGGAAAAATTCACCTCCTCCTTCCACTATCCATGATTTCATATCTCAAATTCTATGTGGAAGAGAAATCCATGAATTATTTTACCAAAATAAATGTGTTGGGGTTAAAGAATACGATTATTGTGGAAATTTGACTAAATTTCAAAACAAATATCGTACTCATATAAATGATCAATCGTTGTCCAACATGAAATTGAAATGGAAGAGATATGAATATATACATACATCGATTCAAGGTTCAAGTAGTACTACAAGTGCTAAAATAATTGATTCAAAAGAAGAAGACATTTTTGTGATAGATTTTTTGAGAAAGTTTGAGCAAAAAATTTATAAATACACCAATCATTCCCATAGAGCTCGATGGTAGGAATTTCAATTCAAAAAATCCAGTGATTTTTCTCCACCAGGGACCATTTTTTCAATAGTTGATTTTGCAAAAAACTACACATTTGTTCCACAAAAAGAATTTCAATGTAAATATTATTATTCTGACCAAGTCTCCATGGTCGTCAATATTCTATATACACATGCTGAAAAAAATGTTGATCATATAGAAAGCAACAGTAAAAATCAACATGTAATTAAAGAATATCACTTTTATATCAGTGACAATCGTACACATGATACATATTTTGTACAACGTTGTTTTGAAAAGATTTATGAATCCTTGAAAAGTCGTGGAATAAGATTCAATGAAAATTCGATATAGTCATATGGATCCGCGGGTCAATTTAAATATTCACGATCATTCTTTTGGTTGTGTCGTATTCATATGAAAACCCACATTAAACATTGTTGGAATTTCCTTGAGACTAGTCATGGAAAAGGAGAACATGACGGTGCAGGGGAATGCATAAAACTAGCACTTTGAAGATATAAAATGGACCGCTCTGCAAACCGACATGTCTCAGCTGAAGAAGTTGTTCAATGGTGCATCGATGCATTAAGCCATGAGACTACCCGATCAAGGGAAGTATGAAGGTACATTCAATTTAATTTTTATTGGATTTCAAATTTAAACGATACATTTATCACAATGATTATATTTGATGGTATTTTGTTATCATAGTTATATTATTCTTTGAATTTTCCATATAGGTTTTTTTGGCATATTGGGGTCCCAGATGTAGATATATCGATTGGAGATGACGTTGAAACAATAAAAGTGACTCGAAAATTGCATTCACTTAAAGAAAAGTTGTCCACAAATGTGTTTGCATTAGATAAAAGGAATTATTCTTGTCTATTTCATGTTTGCATAGAAAACACAAAATCCAATGATATTTGTGAAAAAAAAAGTATATAAAATATTGGCAACATACATAACTAAATACAATGGGGAGAATGTACGTTACAAGCTTTGAAGAAATGCAATCAGAGGAGACTAAAATATCATGAGATAGTGATCGAATTTCTAATCTTGTTAGAGAAGGTAACATTTGAATTTATTTCAATTGATAGAGGTATAGAAATAGATAATAAAATCAAGTATACATGTTAATTTCAAAGTTAATTTTCCATGTTAGTTATGATCTAAATTTAAATACATTAGCTTGTTTTATTGTGCAAGAGATATTTTTGTTGTAGTTGTAGCCACTATCAACGATGAAAATGTGAAGTATTATTTGATGCGTTGCACTGAACGAAAGATGAAAATATTAGATAACTATGATTATAATGGTTTTACATATGACAAAGGGTCTATTATACTGAAAGGTTATTTTTTTCAATAAACTAATCAAAGTGGGATTTTGTTTACTTTCAAGACTATGAAGCCGACGTCATAAGTTGTCAATATAGTCATTTGGTGTGTGAATCATGCATAAAGCTGATAGAAGTTCAATGGAAGAAAAAAATAAAAATTAAGAAATGGAAAATGTCAAAAGTCGATCATGAATGGATCATTGAATATGGCATTCCATTGGAATATTTTTTATTGAATTTCCCAACAATTTCTTCTCTTTGGATTCATCTTTTAGAAGTTCCAGAACTCAACTAAAAATTGAATTGCCTTTTTATGTTATATGTACAAGTGTTTTCACATGTACATTGTTTTAGTACATGCACACGAGTAATTTATACATGTGTACACATACACATGTCTAGATTATCATGTCATTATTGCAAAATGTACATATTTGTGTATCTAGCATAGTTGATATAATGCAAATTTGAAGTTGCACGATTTTGTTTTAGACATGTGTCTATTAAGTAAATTATAATATTCATTCTTGAATGAAAAATGCGTGGTACTTGTTTTGTAATTTCGATTTACTATCAACGGAAGTAGCTTTTCTATTTACATTAATGAAAAATGTTGTGTGCTAGATATGTATGTTCTAACACAATTTAAAATTTTATGATTGTTTGACACATCTAAGAAAACCTAGAAGTTTATGATTGTTTTTAGATATATTCATCAATATGTATTGTACTTCATTCATTTTTACATATATTCAAACATGTACTTCAATCATTTTTATGTACATATATTCATGTGAACTTATTTTTGTTTGTAACTTGGGATAAAGTATATTAAAAGCATGAAAAAATATACAGAGGTAATGGGCAGAGATGGCAAGCAATGCTTAGCCTATCCTTGCCTTTGTAGTGTTAAAAATAAACCAAGTTTGGGGCTACCTCAAAAGAGGAAACCAACCCCTTAAGAGTATCATCCAGCCTTGTAATACAAAATTTTAAGTGGCCCGTATAAAAATAAAAGAGATAAAGTATATCCCAAGGTGAAAAACATGGAGTTCATTCATCTTCCTTCGTCGCCTCGTCCTATTCCTCTATCAGACACCTGTATTCTCTAGCAATGGATTCCTCCTTAGTTGTGGGCATTCGAGGAGGCTTCAGAGGGGTCGCATGGATGATGAGAGTGACTGGGTATTCCGCACCATAATCTCTGGTCCAGACACCATCCGCGTCCATAACCCAAATGCCTATCTCCTCCATCGCGGGCTCATAACCTGGAGGTGGGATGGTTTTCCTAGGTAAAGGCTGCACAGATTGCGCAATAGTGGATTTCCTGCCTCTTCGACCCCTCACCTTCTTCGGAGGCAAATCAGTCTCCCCATGAATGTTATCAAACGCTTGAGGAGCCAACACCTCATGGTTATCAGATGGAGAGCCTTCGGTGGATTGTAATCGCTAGCCGTGGCCATGGTGAGAGCATCCTAAAAACGCACCTCTATAGCTACCTCTGATGGGTTTCTAACACTGGCGCAGGGCCATGGTATTGCTTATGACTTGTACATTTTATAATTTTTTTAAGATTTTAAAACATTAATATGTATTTTACTTAAATATGACCTAAATAATATATGTATGCGTCCTAAAATTATATAACATTGGCACACATGTTTAAATGCATAACTTGTACCAATGTATGTATGTCTTAAATGTAATTTTAAATTTTCATCTACATTCATTTTATATTTAACAAATAAAATGACAACTTGAGTTTTAAGAATAAAAGATTATATCACAACATGTGAGCACTTGCCAAATGTAGTTCAACTATCTAAAATATACACATTTATGTGTAAATTGTAATTTGAAATTTTCATCCAGATTAATTTTATATAAATAACAAATATAATTTTCCAACTTCATTTTATATTTAACAAATATAGTGACAAATTGAGTTTTAAAAACAAAACATTATAGTTTATGGGAGAAATGATAGAGAAATGACATAGAAATGACATGCCTTAAAGTTTTTCTTAAATTTTATGGGAGAAATGACACATCTACGGGAGGAATGACACATGTACATGGTTTTCCTTAAAGTTTTCCTTAATTCTTATGGGATAAATGTCACATATATGGGAGAAATGACACATTTACATGGTTTTCCTTAAATTTTGCCTTAAATTTTATGGGAGAAATGACATGTATGTGGTTCCAAAAAAACTAGCAAATGCCTTAAAGTTTATCAGAGAAATGACATGTACATGGTTATCCTTAAAGCTTGCCTTGAGTTTATGGGAGAAATGGGAGGAATGACATGTATGTACATGGTTTAAATTAAAATTTGCCTTAACTTTTATGGGATAAATGACATATAAATGGCATGTACATGGTTCCAAAAATAGTAGAAAATGGCTTAAAATTTATGGACTAAATGGCATGTATAGAAATGGATATTACAATGAAGAACTTCTATTTAGATATGTTCCATAGATTGACTATAGGTGAATTTACTGGATATGTCACCTTTGAGAAAGGACGAGATCCAGAGGCTACCTGGCACTTTATAGACTCTACATTTAGAACTTGTAGAAGTTAACACTCGATAGACAGACTTAAATCCTATGGAAGTTCAACCACTTTAGGTTCTCACCAAGGTTCTTAGGCCTTAGATTTTTCTTTGAATTAATGGGAGAAAACCTTGATTTCGTGGGAGAAATAACAAGTGCATGGTTTGCCTTAAAGTTCTCCTTAAATTTTATGGGAGAAATCACATCTAGAAGTGGCATGCCTTAAAGTCTTCATTGCCTAGAGTTTAAGGGAGAAATTACATGTACATGGTTTGCCTTAAAGTTTCCCTTATAGTTTATGGGATAAATAACATAGAAATGACATGTCTTAAATTTTTATTTAATGTTTATGGGAGAAATAACACATGTATGGGAGAAATGACACATGTACATGGTTTTCCTTAAAGTTTGCTTTAAAGTTTATGGGAGAAATGACATAGACATGGCATGCACATGGTTCCAAAAACACTAACAAATGCCTTAAATTTTAATAGAGAAATGACATGTACATGGTTATCCTTAAAGCTTTCCTTGGTTTTATGGGAGAAATGGGAGAAATGCCATGTATTTACATTGTTTTCCTTATATTTTATGGGAGAAATGACATAGAAATCACATGTAAATGGTTCCAAAAACACTAGCAAATGCCTTAATGTTTATCGGAGAAATGACATGTAAATGGTTATCGATAATGTTTGCCTTGAGTTTATGGGAGAAATGGGAGAAATGACATGTATGTACCATAGGGGCTTCACTCAATGAACCTCTCACATAACACGTGTGATCATAACATATTAGACAATACCCTTAATTTGAGTACATATTGGGAAATTCCTCTAAAAATCAAATTATTTAACCCCCCACCAATATAAACCCAATACACCTTCCTAATTTAAAAAAACCCTACTTTCACTATATATTGTAGGTATCCAATTTTTCATTAAAATTTTTTATACCCCTTTATATTTTTTCATTAATTCTGAGCTCCATTTTTTATACCTATCAATATAACAACCCTTTACCTCCTATATATCCCCCAATATATTATATCATTTTTTCCTCATTATATATCCCCCAATATGAACCCATGTGCTATAGTATTGCTCCCGCAGTGAAGCCCCTGTGGTATATACATGGTTATCCTTAAAGTTTGCCTTAAATTTTATGGGATAAATGACATACAAATGACATGTACATGGTTATCCTTAAAGTTTTTCTTGAGTTTATGGGAGAAATGGGAGAAATGACATGTATGTACATGGTTATCCTAAAATTTTCCTTAAATTTTATGGGAGAAATGACATAGAATTGACATGTACATAGTTTTCCTTAAAGTTTGAAAATTTATTTTATGCATTTACTAAAACAATTAGTGGTAGTGGTTGATGAAGTTATGTCAAAAGACACACCTTGATGAGTTTTTGGGAGGAATGACATCTACATGGTTTGCAAAATTATTTTATGCACTTACTAAAACAACTATTGGTAGTGGTTGATGAAGTTATGTCAAAAGTCACACCTTGATGAGTTTGTGGGAGAAATGACATGTACATGGTTTGCCTTAAAGTTTACTTTGCCTTAAATTTTATGGGTAAAATAACATCTAGAAACATTTACTTTGACATCTATAAATAGGATAAAAACATAAGAAAATTATTTTCAACTTGCATTAGTTATGTCCTTAATAAGAAGTATGATTTAGCACCTAACAAATTGTCTAATAATACAATAATGTCATTTTTGTCTTGTACTATCATTCATACTTGATATGTACAATAATTTTACAACTTGAACATCAACCTACACACTATCATCATATCAATATACAAAATCTAGATTAGTAATATCCATTACATCATAAAACACTCCACTTTCAACATTTTACAAGATTAGAAAAGGTAAATGCACATAATCTAGAGTAGTAATATCCATTACGTCTTAAAACACTCCAATTTTAACATTTTACAAGATTAGAAAAGTAAATGACAAAACTAGGAGAGGAAGCATCATGGAAGGTGTAGATTTAGGTACATTAATAAAAAATAGTTAGCATCAACATAAATATTAATACAGTGGAAAACCTATAGTAGCAATATGGTAAGAACCGAAGGGCCTTCATTACTCAAATAAAGCATTTCTATCAATCATTCTTATTAACATCATGCCTCCAAATTCATAAAATGATAAACTATAGTCAACACACATTTCACCCTTTTCATAGAATACCATTCAATTTGACTTCATATGTATTTCGAGTATTCATTTTTACAACCACTATCAAAGGTATCCAATATAATTATATCAAATTATAAGGAATCAAGCTTTTTTCACTTCTATAAAAAGGTAGAAGAAAATTGTTGTGCATATGCTATAGGAAATAGACAATAAGCAAGCTATAAGAATCCATCTTATAACCCATTGTTTTCAATTCTTTGAGGAAAAGTGATATCTAAGAATCAAACAACCTCTTATGTACACATGAATTAGCCATACTTAGCCATTTCAATCCATTTTACATAATTATGTACACATGAATCAACCATATTTAGCCATTTCAATCCATTGTACATCAGGAAATCAATTGCCAATTTCTATAAGATTTTGTAAGTCCCTTTGAAAAGGACAATATATTATGAAATTCCATGTTTTCACGTAAAAGAAATAACTCTAAGACATAATTTTTGTGATTCAAAAAAACTTCATAAAAACCATGAAAACCCAATTTAAATGCATACGAGTCCAAAAAAATGAAAAGTTTTACTAAATCAATGTTTGGTTAATTTTTTTAAAATAGCCAACCTCAATCCTAGTAATTTAATCATCTCAATTACAATAAAACCACCACATCATCTAGTGAGGTGGGCCTAAAATCTACACATAGAAACTTATGATTGAAGAAATGAGTGGAAAGGGGTGCAAGATTATTTTATACACTTACTTAGACAACTAGCGGTAGTGGTTGATGAAGTTATGTCAAAAGTCACACATGTAGCTCTAATCTTTGAGGCATTAGAAAGCTAACTAGATTAGGAAGCTTCAATTCATGAATAAGAAATAAAATATTAGGTTTTAGCTTAGCAAGGAGTATTCAGGAAGATAGGCACTATAAATAGAAACGAACACTCTGCTAAAAGAAAAAGACAATATAACAAAGGTTTGAGGAAGCAAAAAAACACAAATACAACCTACAAGCTTAAGAAAAAACAGAGTTGTAAGTTGGTGCTCATAAGAAGAACATACATATATTAGATCTGCATATGTTTAAGGAAAGAACATAGCTATCAGCCATCAAGAAAACACATACAACTCTACTCTTTGAGGCATTAGAAAGCTAGCTAGATTAGGAAGCTTCAGTTTAGGAATAAGAAAGAAAAGTTTAATTTTAAGCTTAGCGAGTATTAAGGAAGATAGGCATTGTAACCACAAAGAATCACTCTGCTGAAATACAAGGAAAATCTAAAAAATGTCTGAGGAAGAAACATAACACAAATACAACCTACAAGCTTAAGAAATAACAGAGTTGCGAGTCGGTGCTCATAAGAAGAACACATAGATATCAAATATGCAGAGGTTGAAGGAAAGAATAGAGCTATTAGTCATCAAGAAAACACAGACAACTCTACTCTTTGAGGCATTATAATGCTAGCTAGATTAGGAAGCTTCAGTTCAGGAATAAGAAAGAAAAGCTTAGGTTTTATCTTAGCAAGGAGTATTCAGGAAGATAGGCATTGTAACCACAAACAAACACTCCGCTGAAAGACAAAGACAATCTAATAAAGGTCTAAGGAAGAAAAAAAACACAAATACACTCTACAAGCTTAAGAAAGAACAAATATGTGAGTTGGCGCTCATAAGAACACAGAGATATTAGGTCTATAGAGGTTGAGTTAAAGAACAGAGCTATCATCCATTAGGAAAACAAATACAACTCTAACTTTGAGGCATTAGAAAGCTAGCTAGATTAGGAAGCTTCAGTTTAGGACTAAGAAATAAATAAAACAAACAAAGCTGCCTACTTGAACTGATTCTACTCAACCAATCAAACAACCATATAATCTAGCTAACGTTACTAGCCATACAACCTAGCTAGTTACCCCGGGACCCATCAATCCAAACCCCATGACTATGACTACTCTAATATGCTACCATAATTGTGTGACAACCTTACTATGATTGAACGATGATATATACCCATATAGAATAAGGGAAATCATAAGGTGGCTTGTACACAATGTAATACATATTAGTACTATTCAACAAACTCATGATGATTCCATCAGATTAAGTGCATAGATTGGTATCATTACAACTGTTAACACATAGTCTAATATGCATAAGCTCTTCTACACATCTAGGCCTACTCAAACTGTATTGAGCAATAAATACATTTGATGTCCACAATTCAACAATAATAATAATTAAACAATTCATGTGATGTATAGTTATGATAGTTTTTTTATATAATCATAATTATAAGGTGATTTATTTTTCTTTTGAAAAAATTAATACTGAATTGTTTAGGTGAATCTCAATTTCTATTGAATGCATAGTTGTTATGCTATACTGGAAACTAGTGGCATTCTTTTCGTCAAAACGCAGAATTGCAAGTCATTTGGATGTGAGCTACACTAAATGATAGAAGGAATGATTCATGATTCCCAGTAGAGTTTGAATAATTTGGAATCAAGTAGAGTTTGAATAATCGGGCATGAAGCTTCATTTTATAGGCTACAGAAATAATTGGGCATCAAGGTTCAGACGTTGCATTGTATAGGAAGTAGAAATAATGTTCCACTAAATTAGATTCTGAGGTTTGTATTTGTGAGAAAGTGAATGAGTAAAGAGGTGGTCAATGAGCTGTCCAGATGGCTCACAGTCTTTAGATAAACCTTTTAGAGATAGTTTTTAGGTATATTATCATGTTGACTCTGACTAGTCATATGATGAATTCAGTTCAGGAATAAGAAAGAAAATATTAGGTTCATTTCATATTTGCACACCTCATCCTTATCTTGATCTATATTATGAATTCCTTTTGGCGTATTAGGAGCACTACTAGTATTCATACCTCTATATTTATACGTTGTCCATGTTGGCCTAAGCACTGCTTACCATCTACATCACTCAGTTTCCCTATTCCTCCACTAGTAGCTCGACTAGTATATACGGATCTCTGAAGATTTACTGGTATATGATCAGTATTGATTTATAATAATTCTATAGGTACACTACTATATTAGGACCCGATCATAATTAGTATATAAAATTTCTTGTAAACAATATCTATGACCAACCTAATTAAGGTTATTTGGTATTTTATGAAACGTTACCAGACATGGGTATAGAATTAGGATTGAGGCATTGTAACCACAAAAAAACACTCCGCTGAAAGACAAAGACAATATAACAAACTAATTATAAAGGAGTTTTTTCATCTACCTAGAGACGACGAGATGACAACAAATGACAAAAAAATGGCCAGGCAGGCTGCAACGACAGAAAATGATAGTAAACGACGAGGCAGGTCGCAACAACATCAAATGATGATGCATGCCACAACGAGGAAGGAGATTGCCAAAGACGTAGGTTATTTCTAACTTGCGAATAAAAAGACTGGGAAAAAAATTAAAACCCACAAAAAAAGAACACAAACACAAAGCTTCTCACCTCCTCGCCCTTGCAACAGCAAACACCACTTCAACAAAAAAACAACGAGACATAGATCAGACAACGATAACAAACAAATGGTAACAAGCCCTAAACCTCTTGAAGTCTGCGGGCCGGTATATTTATAAGAAATAGTTTGGCCGAATTCTTTTCAAAAGTTCAGCCGAACTAATAGTCCGGTCGAACTAATAGTTTGGCCAAATTTCTGTTGTCGGTTTTCCCATCTCCGGCCAAAAATCTGTTTACCCATGTCGTCAATATGTCATAAATGTAAATGACAGAATTAGTTCGCTCGAACTAATTTAAAAACTTCGGGCAAACTGTTGGAAAAATGAATTTTTCGCCCTCGTTTCTCACGAAAGTGTAACCCACCTTCGCGTTTTTACCCTTTACACTGGTTTTTGTTAGATCCTTTTACATAAACTTCATGATCATTTCCAAATATTCAATGCTAGTTAATCTCATTTTCTATGATCTATAGCATTGATTATTTGTGGCCCAAAAAACTTTCCTTGCTAGTTTAAATATGATGATTTCTCCCTCTCCTACTACCCTATATTACTTTTTTGTATTAGTAGTTATTGCTTAGACCATTCTAGTTTTGGAAAAGAATCATAATATTTTCTTAATATATAATCTTCACATGCATAAAGTTACGTTAAACAATGTTGGTCACTCTCTCTCTCTCTCTTACCACCCTTTATTACTTTTATGAAATAGTAATTATTGCTTGGTCCATTTTAATTTTGTTATGCAGTAATAATATTTTCTTAATATTTATTTTTCTATGTATTTGACCCTAAAGGGTTATCTTATTTTTATTTGTAAAAGTTAAAACATTTTTTTTGCAATTTTGGACTTATGAACTTTGATTATTAAGTGTTTTAATTTTTATTATGTTTCATAAAATTGCATAATGGGAAAACTAATTATTATTGAGTAGGTGGGCACAATTATTATTTGATTCTAAATGTAGTCTAATTCATCACTAATATTCATGGAAACCACTCCACTTAAAATAACTCCTTATTGATTCATAAAAGGAAAACTTACTCCCACCATACCAACAAGACTTGGATAATTAATTTATTTCCTTATAAAAAAAGCTGGTTTTAAACGAGTAAAATTCATTTTAAATCATACTTCAAAATTATTTAGTTAACTTTCTTTAAAAAAAAAAAAAAAAAACTATCACATTTAATAACGTCATTTCTGAGCCAAGTAAAACTCATTTTAAATCATATTTGAAAACTATTAAATTGCATTTCTATAAAAACAAAAAAAAACATTTAAAAATATTATAAATTAAACATTTTTCATGGCCCAACTTAATTTATAAATTAAGTCATTTTCCAGGTCAATGGAAATTTAAAAAACCATATCTATTAATGTCTCTATAAATGGATAAAATGATATATAAATCATTTTGATCAACTGAAGACAATTGAATATTGGGAAAACGGAGACCACTATCATTCGTTGCTGATTCTAAATGCAATCTAACTCCTCTCTTTTATTGAAGAGAAGCCAAATGACCTAGAATAACCGTGTGATGGTTTACTAGGAGGCAAACTTTCACTCCGTCTAAATATCTCATACTCAGTAACCAGCTAAGCTATTTCCGGGAAACCAGCGTTGAAAACTAAAAACAATTTAAAAATATGCTTGCAAACGGTTATGTCGGCTTTTTATAAAGAAAAATTATGCGATTTAATAAGTCGTTCAAAAATATTATAAATTAAACATTTTTCAAGGTCGACCATCATTTAGAAAACCACATCTATTTATATCTCTATTAATACAAATAAATGGATATGTTGATCTATAATCCATTTTGATAACGAGAAGAAGAATTTCCGCTCTGCCGCGTTTTCTATTGGGGAGACACGATTGTAACACCTTTTCATATCTCTTGTTCTATCGTATCGGCTTTATAAGAGGAAGAGGTTAAGATACTCTATCACAGAGCCGCTTGCTAAAATTGCATTGAACAGTGAACTTGTTTTTGGAAACCCTGCAGTCCCTGTACAATAGAAAACAGAGCATTTTTGTTTGTACGCGGGAGTTCGTTTTAGTTTGAAGACCAGTGGTCCTACCGCCAAGTCAGCAGGTACACATGGTGCAATGGTATTCGCTTGCAAAGTTTTGGAGCCGGTTTGCAATGCCAAAATCCGGACCCGAATTTTCATTAAGCCATAGTGTATAGAGTTTTCGGGTTACATTTTGAGCCCGTACCCAAAGGGCATTTTCGGACCCGAAAAGTTATAGGCGGTGTTTGATAAACATTTCGGATTACAAAACCCGCCTATGTCAACAACCTATTTTGTGATGCGAACTTTCTTATTCAATTCACCTTTATCGTTTGAAGTCCAAAAGGTTGCGAAGAAGGAAGGTTTATGATTATGTTTTGTTATGGTTTGTTTTAATGTTTTTATATAGCACGACAAAGGTTTGTTAAACCTTGGTTATATATATACATGTGTGCTTTTGTATTGCAGGCCCCACAGGCCTATGTAAAGTTGACAACATAGTTTAGTTTTTAATTTTATTATAGTTGTTTTATGCTTTGAAATATATGCTGCTTCATATATAAAGAAAAAGTCTGTGAGGCTAGCGTAATGTAATGTGAGTGGACAACAGTGCGAAAATTACACACTAGAGTGTATTGAAGAACAGAATGAGCCCGAAGGCTATTGTGTAAGAGACAGACAGAGTTTTTGCAAAAGGCATAGAGTGCATTTTGTATGTGAGTCAGAGTGAAGTGTTTTTAGCATTGTGTTTGCAGCAGTCTAAACTTTTATAATCTTTCTGTTAGAGGAAGAAGTTTTTTTTGTAATAGTTTTTACAGTGAATGATATAGAAGTTTTCAAGTGTGAAACTTTGTCTCCCAGTGAAGAAAAATCTTTGTCTTAATATTCTTTGTGTTAAAAGCAGAGTATCATTCTCTCTATAGTGTCCTGGAATTCTCAGAAATTCCAACAGGTTGGACAAAGAAGCAAACAATTAATCGCTCGTACGAAAATCAGGATTTAAGGGTCGCATAACTGGGTCTCTTTGAAAAGGGCTCCGCATTACTCGTTACCAAAGTAGTGCTTACACTATCTATTATAGTGACAATGTTACATTTGTGAGGAGAACAAGAGGTTATATCCCTCTTCTTGAAACGCTACCACATCAATAATGTGAGGGCTTCTATGAATTTGAAACAGGAAGAAGTCTAATCATACCAAATACGTGTAGTCTAAAAAGGCTGCGTTTTCGCTTAGAATCTGACAATGATTTTCAGAAAATATGGCAAATATTTGTCTAGAATCTTGTTTATAGTTGTTAAATTTTAATATTTTGAGTGCCCTAAGGATTTTTGATAGTGTTGAATCCATATTCAGCATCAAAAATGGATTCCAAACACTCCAAGCACTTGATTTTTTGAGTTTTAATTAACCAACTTCCAACAATTTTTTGCCGTTCACGGGCTTAGTAGACAACTCCTAACAAATACAGTCATTTTTTTAATTTGATTTTAACGTATTTGATGATTGTGTGTGTATAAATGTGTGCAAAGCCTCATCCGAAAACTGTTAAATAAACCTATTAATATTAAAATATTTGTGCGGGAAGGTGATATTTTGGTTTTTTTTTATCTTCGTTTGATGCTCCATTTAAATATCAATTAATACATAAGCTTAGAGTAATCGTGAATGCATGAGCTATCTCAACTTTGATTTTTTAAATTGTTTATATTGGATTTTACTTTTTCTTGATATTATTTACAGTTGAACACCTTAGCTTGAAATGATAACTTTATTTGTATGTTTTATAATTTTTATTACCCCCTTTGAAATGGGGATGTTGGTTTGACATTATGGGGTGTGACATGTAAGGATTTCTTATCTTTTATGAGATATGGAAAATTTTCCCCAAGAACTCATTGATGATCATATGATAGAGGTATATCTAGTACAAGAAAAAATGGCGTTGGTAAGGTTCATGCCTATGACTATCTTTTAAGGTTTTTCACTAAAGATATTTTTAATCATATGTTTGGTGTGGGTCGTTAAAGGCTTATCACTAGTTCTCTCTTTGGTGGCACTTATAGTGCGTTTAGTGGACCTCACCAATGATCTTTTTGGTTACTTTTGGTGAAGGTCAAAAATTGTTTTTCATGACAATTTTTTTGTCAAAAATAACAATTTAAATTCATTCATATAAAGTATTTTTTATTACGTGTTCAAGGCCATAATGTTTAGTGTTAATCAATTTGTTAAGAAGTAATTAGATTGTATAATTTCCCTCTAGTCCACAAATGATTCATCTTTGTTAGGTCTAGTGTGTAGTAAATTCCCTTCAGATGAAGTTATGTTAGTATGTGTAGGAGCCATATTATTTAATACATAATCAACCTCGTTCAATTCTATGAATGAGAGAGAACTAGAATGCCTAATCACACGTTGGAATAGCATAGCATAGTACTATCATATCATGTGTTGGCATACCCTCTAGTCCCTAGCATACCCTTGAACACCTTGGAATGCATTGACATACATTAGAACTTTGCACACATTGGCGCTTGGCATGTATTGGAACTTGTTTTTATTATTAACCCTCTTATGTGTTCATTTCCTTGCATTTTATGTTGTTTCTCCCTTTTGCTACCTTGATACTCCTTGACTTATGTTGGCACAACTTTGAAACCTACACATCCTCGCATGCCTTAGTACATGGGATGTGTTGGTACTATTTGGCACACGTTAGGACACCTTGGAACTCCCTAGAATACCCTGAAACTTCTTTACATTCCTCAGTATTCCCTACCATTCCTTACTGTTACCTAACATACCTTGTCACTCACTCCTCGACATGCCTAACACTCATTAACACTCCTTGGAACACCCTCATATACATTAATTTCTATGAATTATGACCTAGTTATCCATTGTGTTTCCCTATTACTCCCTAACACTCCTTAGTATGCATTGGGTCTCTCTGGTAGACCTTAACACTCTTTGACATGTCTTGCCACTCCATATAATGTGTAACACTCCTTAACACACATTAGCACTTAGAAAGTCTTAGCATGTCTGGAATGTGTTGATATTCCTTGGTATGATTTCGAATTTTTGGTATGGATTGGCATGGTTTTAGATTAAAGTTATTTTTCCTATGATGATCTACTTCTACATAGATAGTAAAATTTTTGTTCAATATGTCCAACTTGTACTCTAGAATTGGTCTAGCCTACTTGCTCTCTTACATTACCAAAAACAACATAATCTTTATGTTGCATGTGAGTTCAGTGGTAAGGCTGGAAATATTATCTAGACCTCTCATGAGATCCAGGTCAATATCCTTTCGAACTGAGCATACAAGTACTCCATTATGTTTTTCCTTTTTATTTCTTCATATTGCTTCTTTAGGTGAGTAATATAGTCCTTCATATCCTTGGGATTGGAATTATGGAAATTTAAGGCCTGCTTGTCAAGCAGTGGATTCAGTCATATTTCTCTTGATCATATTTTCCTAATGACATCAGTCCATATTACGGCCTCTAGTTTCGTTGATGGATGGTGGGACATAGCTAGAGTGCAGGGTGTGGCCCATACTAGGGGGTTGATGTAGAGAATTGGAATACAGAAGACAATGTTTTGGGAAACGAGAGTGAGATAGGAGGGAGGTGCCTGCATATTGGGGGGGGTGCTATAGATGAAAGAAAATTTGAAGCAATTATTATGCAAGCTGCTTGGTCTAATGAAATATTCCTAATGAAAATTTTCTGATTTTCACAAATAAAAAGAAATGAATCAATTAGGAAAGAAAAAAATGCATACTTTGAGACATCCCCGGTACTAGAACAAAAAAGTGATGAGCCCAAAAATTGCAACAAGAATGTTGCAAATACTGAGGCTTACAACTTAAATTATCAAGTCAAGGTTTTTGTAAATTTAAGAGGTTTCGACACTAAACTAATTTCATAAATGGAAATATAAGCCTAAAATAATTGCAAAATGGAAATGTTAGCCTATTTGTGGGAAGGAAACCTAATTACTTTTGGAGAGAGGAAACCTTAGTTACTTTTACTGAAAGGAAGGTCTATTCTACTTTGCATGAATGTAAATGTTAAACTTACTTATAGAAATTTAAATATTAACCTATTTGCATACTATAAATGTACATCAAAAGGAAGCATAATATATCCAATAGAAATAGAAATGTTGGAAATGGAAACCATAGATGAAGATGTTTAAAAAAAAATTAAATCATTCTTCAACCATTGAATTCAAGAGATGTTTTTTTAACAAAGCTCATAAATCTCTTCATAAATTAATCTTTCCTTAATTATCGGGATTTATGCACAAACACAATAAAATACAGAAATATACATAAACACAAAGATGCATAAAAAATAGTACTTCATTTCATTAATATCAAATAACATAAATATTCTTACAGACATAATGGAAATAAACTAGCTAGGGCGTTGGTAGCTTATCTCCTAGATGAGATGTGGTTGCTACATACCTTTGAAGTGTTTTACAATGAGGCTAGAGAGCTTATTTATTGTTTAGAAACAAGGGAAAACCATAAACATCTAAAAACCTAACCTTAGAAGATGAAGCGCCAAAACTATGGGCCTCGTTTGGATAAATTGGTACATCAATATTCCCGGGGACGTGACTTTGGCATACGATCTCCATTTGACGCGCACAATACCTCATTAGATAGATATATTCGAGTAAAAATTTTGGTGTGAGAAAGATCATTCCATGGGCCCATGTTGCTCCTAGTTTTCCCAAGAAATGTCGTTTAGGGCCTCAAAATGACTCAGGAAGTTGACGACCTAAAAAGCTGGTAAAATTAGTAAGTTCTTTTGAAACTCAAAAAATGAAAGTTAAGTGATGGTGGGGTTTCAAATGGAATAGGTGGGTGGCCACCAATATCCACCTCTATCATTGGGGCTCCAAAATAGCTCTGATAGTGGTGAATTGGAATGGAGAAGAGGCAAGACTTAAAAGGTTTTTGGTCTTACTAAATCATGGTTTTAAATCGTAGCGGTCATTATTCAATCCTGTGAAGAAAAAACCAAGATTTTGGAGCAGATATGGTAAATTTTACACATGCTACAGACCCGATTAAAATACCCATGTAGACCCAATTAAAATGATATGGATTTTTTACTATTAATTACGACTTCTAGGACTCGTTTCCAAGTGGAATTATTCTAAAATACCCATGTTAATATGTGCCAAAAAATAGCAGAAAATTACTATTCTAAAAAGTGGAAATTCAAGAACTAGTGAGCTAGTTAACCAACCAAATTCCTAACTTAATGAATTGAAAACGCCGTGGGATGAAAAAAAATTATTAACTTGAATTTTTTTATGACCCAATACAAGTGGAATCAATAGAAATGAATCTCATTAACATGTTCTAAACAATAGAGAACAATTACTACTATTTTTCTACAAGGGAATTCTAGAAATTCTACATTTGTCATCTAGTAAATCAATCCAAGTAGCTCAATGATGAATATGAATTTTCAAATTTGTTCTAAATATTTATCATGCATGTGACGTTGTAAAAAAATTGCAAAAAAACTTACTTTCATGATCTAACCAATATGACCTACAAAAAAATAAGCATGAATAGTAAATGGAGAAATAAGTGATGCAAGTCGAAAAGACATTCAAAGGAAATAAATAAATTGTACAAAATGGATTTGATTCTCCTAAGATGGCCAAGCCCAACGAAAATCAATGTTCTATGAAGGAAACCAACCTTTAGAAGCTAAAAATGACACCAAACTTCAATACTTGAATCAATTGAAGAATATCCCTACTAGAAATGAAAGTGAAGCTGCTAAATAGATGAGGAAGCATTCCCCTTGAATGGAGGTAACTTCCCCCTCCAAAATCCCTCAAAAATTGGAGCTAGTTCCAACACTAGGAATCTTCATTATATGATAAGGGCCACATCCCTAGATTTTCTGAATCAATGGAGCTTTAGAATTTGTCAATAATTTCATAATATATGGTTAATTTATTATCCAATATTAGTCCATCCTATAGTAGGGAGAAAGTACCTATATTATCTAATTCAGAATTTACTCCACATTTTCTCATTTTTCTAGAAAAATAAATAATATTAGTCACGTAATATGAAATTATCTTTAAACCTTTCTAATAACATATTAAAGCTAAAACACATTACTTAGTGTATAAGGATATTTTTAATATAGGATTTATGTGCCTAGGAAAGGTTATATGGGCCTTAATTTGTGTCAAATTTGGAGGCCCATCATACCCCCTACTAAAAATGTTGCTCATCCTTTGAGCAACCTATTTAACTTCTTACCATATTGTTCCCCTTTTATGTCTCAATTTTATTTTCATTCAATTTCCTAACTTCCATCAATGGAATACAATTTGTATGGTTTCTTGCATTGAATGGATTCCATGGAAAAAATTACCATGGTGAAATTTTTTACCTCCCTTTCCTATATTCTCGCTTAGCCTATTGTTTTCTAACTGTCATTCCTCTTTCATGATATACTCCCTTAGCCTTAAGTTATTCAATTTCTTGTTCATTTCTTGCACTATTTTCTCCATGAGGAGATCATCCTCTACTTCCTTGGATTTTTCAATTTGTATCCAATAGTGAGTTCTGCTTCTTTTTGTCATAAATTTGAAATAGGATCTAATACCCAGTTGTGGAGTAGGGTCTTGGAGTCTTTGTGTACTTTCTCCCTCCTCTTGAGTTGTTATTTTCCCTTCCTGTAGCACTTTTTCTTCATGTTGTAGAAATTACTTTTTTACCTATATCACCTATGTTTGAACCATTTCCATTTCCTTTGAATATTTCCTTCTTCCCCAAGGCTCTATTGGTTGTTCTACATAAAATTTATCTTCCTCTAGCACTCTGATAGCTTCCTGTAGAAAATTGTGTCCTTCATGTAGAAACTCTTTTCTTGTTGTAACAGTTATGTTCTCCCTATAGTATTTATGTTCCTCCTATAGAAAATATGTCGCTTCATGTAGGAGCTATATTTGCATGAGAACAGGTGGCGAGTACACCTTTTATTTTATTTTATTTTATTTTATTTTTTTAATATTTGTTTTGTTTTTTCATTTATTTTTTCTCTTTTTTCATTGTATGAAAAATAAAATCGGAGTGATTTTTGCTATCTGAGTTTGGCATCTCTTACCCCTTCACACTCCTTGTCCTCCATCACGACTAAATGATTACAACCCATTTTCTCAAGTCCTGTTCACTTTTATCTTGTGCGTCTCTCATACATGTGTGTGTCTTGGTGGAAATGTGAAGCTAGCTGCTAGGTAAAGTCGAGGTTTCTCTACTACTAATTCTAGTTATAAAACACCCTTTCTCTCATACACTTGTAATTTTTTTCAAGCTAAAATATGTTCATAGGAAAGTTTTAGAGGATTACATACCTAAGCCTTACCCTTGATGTGTTTTTGCAGGTGATATTGAGGTTATTGATATGACTACCAAAGTTTACTTTGGTGGTTATGAAGTGACTACTAATGATATCTAAGTTGCATGCGATAATATGCTAGAGGTCCTATTGCTTATAACCTTAAATGTACAGGTCTTTTAGTTTTTTGGTTGTTGTTGTTGCTGCTTCACATTCCTCGATAAAATTTTGTTTATAAGATGCTCATGATGTGAATGTTGTAGTTAATGACCAACTTATTGATGTTTGCATGAGGATGTCGGAAGATTGATGAAACTCTTAGAATTCTCTTTGTTCTACAAAATGTTGCTTTCATAATTTGTTTTTCACTAGATGGAATATTCTCATTCTTGATAGAAGTTACATGATCCATGTGATCAAAATATAGGTACCACCATGGACTAAAGGTTTTATTTGGAGACGAGCATTTATCTTGTAGAAGCTTTGTAGAGGTCATGTAGCTTCCAGCGATTCAGGAAATGGCTCTTAAATGTCTTCATGATGATTGGTTCTTCATTCTGCTACTCTCAATTGTGGTATTCTAAGGTAATTGCAGACTACTACATGAATGTATTTATTCGTATGGAAGTCACAAAAACCCTTATATATATAAAAAAATATCCTTCAGATAATGCTTCCAAAATTAGTAATAATTCATTATTGATCTATGGAAAAGGATAGAAATCCTTGGTTGTGGTGAAATTAATGAGAGAAGGGGTAAAAATTTGGATTTTCATGGACACATATGAATTTTTGGATAGATAAGTGAATAAATGGTGTGGAGGATGGATGATGGAGGTGTGGTAGACTTATATCTTCATTCTGCCAAGGGAAACATACGATCTCACCCCTCTCTATATGTTGATCACACTCCTGTAGCAATTATGGTCTCTCCCATAACAATTTCTGGAACACTCTTATGGCATAATTGTTTTATATACATCTCTCAAATAGTAGGCTTCATTAACCTGAAGTATTTTTAGCATGTTTCCATCATGCTTATGCATCTCCCCAGAAACTACCTTGGCCAACAGATGCACAAATACAAAGAAAATAAAAAATGGTTGTAGATGTTGGAGGCCAATTTATAGACACATGTGCACTATAATTTTCTTAAATCCGTTGAGCATTTTTCCATAATCGATATACATATCCGCACAAAACATCTAGTCCAATGGATGCATGGTTTTAGAGATATGGTAAGAACAATTTTATTCCCTTTGTATTTTGGCCTCAGGTAGCATTTTAGGACTGTGAGTGAAATGAATGGGAAAGATTGGGAATTGATGGGTGGATGTCTGAAATGGATGAGGGTGATGGATTGACATTTCCTTGGACTTGTTTGAGCATCATAGGAGGAAAACCAATTTTTAATTCCTTTGGCTAGGTTTTTGATCAATGTTTTCTTTTGGGGCTAAATTTTTCTTGTTGCTTGTAAAGGTTGGAGAGAAACTGCAGTCATCAGAAAGAGATACATGGGGAAAAATCATTTCATTTTTCATTATTTTTCTTGTTTTTTTCCTTGGCCTACTAGGTGCCTCAATGAGGTTTTCAACTAGTTGGTATACGTAGGTGCCTCATAGGAGGTTTTCACCCAGGATTTTTTTTACCTTCTTTTTCTTTCCAATCCACTAACCACCTCAAGGAGGTTTTCAATCAGTGGGATAATATCAGGCGCCTCCAAATATGTTTTCACCTGATATTTTATTATTTTCCTCTTTTTTGTCTTTTTCCATTTTTTATTTCTATTTTCTATCCTTATCTAGTTGAAAAAACAAAATCGCTTTCAAATGTAGAAATAATTACAATGGATCCATGTGCATAAAAAGATGACATATAATATCATGTGTAGGCTCATAACATATTCTTTGAATTTTATAATATCAAGCACTCTTGAACAAAAACATGATGCTCCATCTAGTTTATTTTCTTGAACCAAACCTGAATATAGTTTTGATTCCATTGGTTTGCATGCTCATCGGGATCATTATTCATGTCTTCCTTTTCTATGCCATTCAAATCTTCTAATTTTTTTCTAACTATTCCCTTGCACACATAAAGGATCTGATGGTAAGCATAAAAAAAAAATGTTCAACCTTATGCTCCAATGGTTTCACTCCATAAAGTGTGATACATGATTCTTCTGGATCCTCGTCTTACAAATGTTGTTCTTCAATGACATCATGAAAATATATTTTTTTCAATACACTTCCTGATCAAATATGAATAAAATTTAGATCAAGAGGAGTTTCTTGGAAGATTTGTACCTCAACATTGTAAGTGGTTTGAGTTACAAGATTGTTTTGGTGTGGAAATGGTTGTACACGTAATTTTGAAATGGATGTCGTTAAGGTTGTGGTTGTGGTGGAGGTAGATGGTATGGATAACATGGAGTTGGGTATGGAGGATATTGAGGTAAACATTAAGGATATTGTGGATTTATCCCATTAGTTCCTTGCCAAACATGTTGCGAAGATTGGTTTTGCTGATGATATGGCCAAGGTCACCAAGGAAAGGGTGTTGAGATTCAACAAGATGATGATCCTAGTGAAAATTAAGAACCTACAGTAGGATGGAGCCTCAGGCTATTTTTAGGTGGAAGTCTATTTCTAGAATGGATGAGAAAATTCCATTTCTATATGATTTCTATTCATAAATGGTGATCAAATTCTATTTATAGATGATGTTCTATTTTTAGATGTGTGTGCAAGTTTTATTTCTAGATCTCATGTCTATTTATAGATGCATGTTGACTAATATTATCCATTAATGATAGTTGGACAATAAATATTTATCTATTCTCATGGAGCACTTGGAATTAGTTAACTGAAGTGGAAAACCAGTTAGTTGAAGGAATTTCGAGCTCAAAGGTTGGTTGGTGGAGCATGCAAGTGGAATTATTTGTAACTGGGTGATTCGAGGTTGTAACAGAGTTGGATGTGTAGTTATGTGAGTTGTAAAGTAGTTTAAATCAATTAAGTGAGTTAAACTCGGTTGTGCTAGTTGTAACTAAAGATACACTAGTGAGAGATCAGTGAATTAAATATTAAATTAATTCAGATGGAGTGATCTCACATGCAACTGATTATTTACTAATGTTAACTACATGCATGTCCAATCTAGTGAAGACCCAGTTGAGAGGTAGGTAAAAGGGACAATTGACTATCACTTGTACTATATTGGATTGCAATCTTGCAAGCCAACACATAGTAGATATGCTCATGAGGATTGTGCAGTGAAGGAGAGCATCATTGCATCAAATTGGTCTTTGTAATCAACTTGGATTGCGGAGTGGAGGTAGTTTGTTATGATGTATAAATTTGGCTAAAGCATTTTCCAATTTTGCAAGACAGTGTGAGACGATTGTATATTTTACTAAGAGCTCTTGGATTAGATTTTTTTATGAGATTGTTTCATGATCCATGATATATAAATAATATATGATACTGGGGTTTTTATCTTCATGATTTCTCGGTAAAAATATATGTGTTATGTGTGAATGATATTTCTTCATGTGTTTGCAATTGGCGATCATGTTTTAAATTCCTCAAAATTTTTTGTAGAAGAGATTATGTATTTAAGAGTGGCATATAATTGTTCAATCAAGAGAATCTAGGAAATACATAATTGTATTAAAATTTTTACATGGTATGAAAGCACAAAAGATTGAAATTTTGAAGCAGAAGCTAACTTTGTTGGTGGAAACAATTCGAATTTGCTGCAAGAATTTCTTGGTGTGACAGTTGAATAAACATCGAAATGGCTTTCAATGGATTGTGGCTGGAGTATGCACTGGAGGACAGATCGAACTACATTTCATGGAAGGACAGGATGGAGGTGGTGCGTGAAGATAATGGCTTAAATGAATTCATCGACAATGATGCTCCTAAGCCCACTTTGACGAATGCTACACTATTTGATGCATGGCAAAAGAAAGTAGCGAAGGTGAGAAGGATTCTGTTGGAAGGTGTATGAGACCACATTGTCTCAAGCCTTTATGGGAAAGCCACTCCATATTCTATGTAGAAGGCTTTGATGGATATTTTCCAAAGTAGCAGTGACCATAGGAAATTGGTGCTGAAGGATAAACTCAGAAAGATCAAGATGGAAAAGGGCGAAAATATTCCAAAGTATCTCACAAATTTTGTTCAATGTTAGGGTGAACTAGGGAGTGTGGAAATCACTATTTTCGATGATGATTTTGTGATCTTGGCTCTCTTGGGACTTCCTGTGAGTTGGTACAGTTATGAAGACTCTGTCAACGGATAGGAAAAACTGCCAGATTGGGGATGGCCGTGGTCGGATCTAGTGTAGGAGGAGTTCAGGGGAAACATCAGAGATGGCTCTTCATCAAAGCATGACGATGAAGAGGCTTTTTCTTTGGATTTTAAGGAAAGGAAAGGGAAGGGGAAGAAATTCCATTAATAATCTGAGTCTAAAGGAAAGAAGCTACATTTCTCCAAGGTGAAGTGTTTTCACTATCATGAACATGGGAATCTTGCCACTAACTACACACAGAAGAAGAATAACAAGAAGGTTGTTGGAACTGTAGCTGGTGAGGTCCTTGCCTTGGAATTTAACTTGGTTTATCTTTAATCACATGCATCGTTTCAAGTGTATTGGGATCGGTGTGGTATCTTGATAGCGGTTCTTCCTTCCACATGACAGGAGATAAGGATATTTTTTAGTGACTTGGAGGAGAAATATCTCCAAATGCATATAGAGATGGGTGACGATGGACGATACAGAGCGACCGACATTGGAACCGTTACCTTTGAGAGGGGTTCAGGTAAACCATTTCAATTAAAAGATGTTATGCATGTTCCAAGTCTGAAGAAAAACTTTTTTCAGTCACGATATTGGAGGACAGAGGCTATGACATTGTTTTCAGTGATGAAAAATCTCTCCTACGACATAAAACAATGAGTCATGCCAACAGGATATGGGTTCGAGTTAAGAATTTCTACAAGCTGGAAGTAGATGGTTGCGCTGCCATGATGAGCAAGGGAGAAAAAGTGGTGAGTCAGGATGAGGGTGAATTATGGCACAGTCGATTGGGACATCTTCATCATGGAGCCTTGAAATTCATGCAACAAATATCTATTGGACTTCCAATGGGAACAATTTCTCAGTTAGATCAGTGTAAGGGTTGCACCATAGGGAAGTATGTAAAGTCCACCTTTCATGAAAAGGAGAACCTTGCTTCGGTGATCCTAAAGAGAGTTCACATAGACGTGTGTGGACCATTATCGGTTGCTTAAACAACAAAACACATGTATTATGTTATTTTTGTTGATGGCTTTTCTCATAAATGCTGGATCTTCTTCATGTAGAAGAAGGATCAAACATTATCAAAGTTTTGTGAGTTAAGGCATTGGTTGAGAAAGAGTCGGGGAAGCAAGTGAAGGCTCTGAGGAGTGATAATGGTGGAGAATACATTTTGAACTAATTCAAATACTTTTGCAGCAAAGAAGGAATTAGAAGAGAACTCATAGCAAATCATAACCCACAAAAAAATGGGGTCGCTGAGGGGAAGAGCAGAATAATTGTGGGTGGAGCACGGGCAATGTTGCATGATCAAGGCCTACCAATGCGTTTCTGGGTGGAAGCATGAAACACTGCAGTTTATGTGTAAAACCATTGTCCTCATAAAGTACTTGGCATCCGTACACCTAAAGAAGCTTTCATTGGTAAGAATCTAGATGTTTCTCACTTTAATATTTTTGGTTTGTTTGTTTATGTGCATGTGACCAAGAATGTCAGGAAGAAGCTGGAGATGACTGCTGAATTTTGGATATTTGTGGGGTACACGGAAAAACCCCATAATTATCGTGTGTATTTTCCTAACAGTAAGATGACTGTTATACAACGGGGTATAAAATTCGATGAGGGGAAATCCATGCGTTTGTCGCTTGAGAGGGAGATGGACTTGGATGTAGAGGAGGAACTGTTGGTTCTCAAAGATGAGTCTTTGGATGTGGATCAGCCACATGAGGAGGTTCATGGAGTGGAGGAGTCCACTCACATAGAGCCAAACATCAGAACTTGTAGAAGGCATACCACAGAAGCTGAGAGGCTGATACATGATGTTGCGCATAATGTACGAGTCCATACTTCACATTGTAGACAAAGACAATCTCCTGGCTAATTCACTGGATACATGGCTCTCATTAGAAAATGTATTTTGACTGATCCAACTTCCTTTTAGGAATCAGTTCAGGAGCCCACATTGGTAGATGCAATGGTGGAGGAGTGTGACTCCATTGTGAGAAATAGTGCTTGGAAAATTGTTCCAAGGTCAGTTGATAAATCAGTGGTAGGTTCAAGATGGATCTATAAGGTAAAGCAAGATGCCGATGAGAGTGTTGAGAAATACAAGGCCAGATTTCTGGCCCAAGGATTCTCACAAGTTGAGGGGATTGATTATGATAAAAAAATTTCACTTGTCACACGATATTCTTCCATAAGCACCATCCTTGCTCTCTCAGTGAAGATGGGTTGGCACATTCATCAGATGGATGTGACAACTGCGTTTCTCAATGGGATCATTGAGGAAGAAGTGCACATTGAGAAGCCTGAAGGATTTGAGGTCTTTAGGAGTGAGTCTCGTTTGTGTAGATTCAAAATAGTGTTGTATGGGCTGAAGCAAGCTCCCTGTGGTTGGTACATTCGGATAGACAGCTACTTCACCAAAATTGGCTTCACCAAGAGTGAGGTGGATGAAAACCTATACCAAATTCTAGTAAGATTTTAATCATTGTTCTTTATGTTGATGATTTATTACTAACTGGTGATGAGAATATGATACACTCATGCAAGGAGGACCTTACAAAAGAGTTCGAGATGAAGGATATGGGCCTCCTTCAATATTTCCTTGGATTGGAAATATGGCAGCGAGATGGTGAAATTTTTTTCTCTCAAGGAAAGTATGCAAGGGAGATACTGGGTAAGCTTCACATGGAGGGCTGCAAGTCCATGGATACTCCTCTTCCAGGAAACTGGAGGAAAGTGGATGCTACATCTAGAGAGGTAGTGTATGCCATTATCTATCGACAGTTAGTGGGTTCACTAATGTATTCAGTGAATACAAGACCTGACATATGCTATGTGATGAACGAGCTGAGTCAAGTGATGGTTAAGGCTACCAAGCTCTTTTGGAAAGAAAGCAAGCATGTCCTAAGAACTCTGAGGGGCACATATAGGTATGCCTTGTGGTACACAAACGGATGAGGTGAATTTGCATGGCTTCACATATGCATATTGGGTGGGAAGCCCAATGGACAAAAAGAGCACATCTGGAGGGATCTTCAGTATTGGATCTACAATTTTTTCTTGGTATAGTAGGACACAGAGATTCGTGGCACTCAGTTTAGCGAAAGTAGAATACGTGGCAGGAAGTCAAGCTGCATGTGAGGCTATCTGGAGGAGAAAGATCCTGGTTCGTTTGTTTGGTTCTCATTTCAATCCTATAGTGATTCATTGTGATAATTAGAGTTGCATTAAAATCTTGAGTAATCATGTGTTTCATGATAGATCTAAGAATATGGATGTCTGATATCATCATATCAGAGATTGTGTGGAGCAAAAGATCATGTTTCTTTAGTGCATCCCTATGGAGGATCAGGATGCAGATATTCTGACGAAGGCGCTCACTAGGAGAAAATTCGAATACCATAGAGATAGGATTGGGTGAAATATAATCCCTTTCTTGCTGAGAGGGAGTGTTAAGATTCAAGAATATGATGATCCTAGTGAAAATTAAGCACCTACACTAGGATGGAGCCTCAGGATATTTTTAGGTGGAAGTCTATTTTTAGAATGGATGAGAAAATTCTATTTATAGATGATCTCTATTTATATATGGTGGCTAAATTATATTTATATATGATGTTCTATTTTTAAATGTATGTGTGAGTTCTATTTATAGATCGCGTGTCTATTTCTAGATGCATGTCACTTATTATTATCCCTTAATAATAGTTGGACAATAAATATTAATCTATTCTCATGGAGCACTTGGAATCAATTAACTTAAGTGGAAAACTAGTTAGATGAAGGAATTTAAATTTCAAACATTGGTTGGTGGGACATGAAAGTGGACTGAGTTGTAACTGAGTGATGCGAATTTGTAATAGAGTTGGATGTGTAGTTATGCGAGTTGTAAAATAGTTTAACTCAATTAAGTGAGTTAAACTGAGTTGTGCTAGTTGTAACTGAAGATACAGTAGTAAGAGATCAGTGAATTAAATATTAAATTAATTCACATGGAGTGATATCACATGAAATTAAATATTTACTACTGTTAACTACATGCATGTCAGATCTAGTGGAGACCCAGTTAGGAGGTAGGTGAAAGGGACAATTGACTATCAATTGTACTATATTGGATTTCACTCTTGCAAGCCAAACACACATTGAATATTCTCATGAGGTTTGCGCAGTCAAGGAGGGCATGATTGCATCGAATTGGTCTTTATAATCAACTTAGATTTCATATTGGAGGCAGGCTATTGTGATGAAGAAATTTGGCAAAGCCATTTGCCAATTTTTGTAAGACAGTGTGAGACGATTGTATATTGTACTGAGAGCTCTTAGATTAGATTTTTGTATGAGATTATTTCATGATCCATGATATATACATAATATATGATATTGGGGTTTTTATCTTTATGCTTTCCCGGTAAAAACATCTGTGTTATGTGTGAATGATATTTCTTCATGTGTTTGCAATTTGTGATCGTGTTTTAAATTCTGCAAATATTTTTGTAGAATAGATTCTGTATTTAAAAGTGGTATATAATTTTTAGATCAGGAGAATCCACATAAAACGTATTTGTATTATACTTTTTAAAAAGGGTGTGCTCCAATTACGTTGAGATGGATGTATATAAAATTGAAATTGTGAATTAGATTATTGCATCATAATAGGTTGACTGGGCTTTCATGGTGCATCATACCATATTTTCTTTGGCAATTGACTAGATCCATCATCTTCTTAGTGAAATTACTTCATCGTTGGTAATGGTGGACAATATTTAGTAACCTGTGATTCAACATGCATAACAAGAATATCAAAATCTTCATTTTTCTCATATTGCATTCTTAAAGTTTCTATTTTTGACTTAAATTGCTAAGAATTTTTGTTTGAAAGTCATTAATAAAATTTCCAAATTTGGCTTGACTTGTTGATCTTGATTATGATATATAATTACTCTTTCCCTTCCTTTTGATATGTGCTTGGATGTTTAACAAATTTTTTTAAATGAAAATTCATATAAATCATCTCTACTCATGAGATCAAGGAGATCAATCCACTCACCTCTAATAGTTCTGAGTAAGATGGTTTTTAGCGTGTCAAATCCTAAATGATGCAATTTTTCCCTCTGAACATTATACATAAATATCTCTATTAGATCCTCAAGGATCTAATATTATTTTTAAATAATTGTAAAGGTTTCTTCTTTAAGATCACGATCTTTATATTTTTCTAAAAATATTTTTTGCATATCATTCCATGATCTTGTTGAATTAGAACCTAAAATCATGAACCATTTAAGGGATATATCATTTAATGTTACGAGAAAAAATATCAATTTTTGATTGTTTATTAAGTAACCATAAGATATACAAAGGATTTCAAATTCAAAGAGAGATTTGAAGATCTTATGACCTCATACCATGGGCGTTGGGAAATAAATATGGAGGGATTTTTTTCATATCAAAATTGTTATCAGTGTCTTGAATGGTAAATCAAAGAGAATATTCCTCATTGTCATCATCTTCATCCATTTACCTTACCTTCTTTGTCACCTCCTCTTCTTCTACCTATAAAAGTGGATGGTGATGTGGTTCTTACTGTACAACATGATGAAATAGTGGGGTTGGTGTTGGAGAAGTATTTTTTTATCTTTAAAAATAGAATTTAATGAGAATTATAATTAAATTAAATTTTAAGTTATTGAAATGAAATATGCCTAATGCATTTTTTTTTTTAAATTTTGTAGAAAGAAAACGAAATGAATCAACTAGCAAAGAAATCAGTGCATACTTTGATACATCCACAGTAATAGAATCCAAAAGTGATGAGCCCCATAATTGAAACAATAATGTTTCAAATACCAAGGCTACCAACTTAAATTATCAACCTGTGGTTCATCAAAATTTAAAAGGTGTTGGCACTAAAATAATTGCAAAATTGGAAATTCAATCCTAAACTAGTTGCAGAAATGGAAATGTTAATATATTTGCAAAAAGGAAACCTAAATAATTTTGCAAAGTGAAAATCATAATTCCTTTTGTAGAAAGGAAAGGATATTCTACTTTTCATGAATGTAAATGCTAATCTTACTTGTCGAAATATAAACATTAACCTATTTCCAGAGTATAAATGGTAGATAAAAAGGGAGCCTACTCTATGCAATAGAAATATCAATGTCATAAATGGAAACCATAACTTAAGAAGTAGGAACAATAATGAATCATTCTTCAATCACTTCATTCAAGAGATAATATTTCAAAAAAGCTCGTAAAGTGCTTCATAAATTAATCATCATTATGTTCTTTAAGTCATGAATCTGTCCACCAACCATAACTGTAGAGGTGAATTGAACTTGAGAAGAGACGAGGATTAATATGTTTTTGTTCTTACCCAATCATGATTTGAGAACCTAGGGATCGTTATTCAAGCCTATGAAGAAAAAATCAAGCTTTTTGAGAAAACCTAGTCAATTGTCCACATGTTACAAGAGTTTTGTAGGAAGTGTTATAGGAGTTCTTGGTTTTCTACAGTAGCGAGATAACTTGTCAAATTCCCAAGTAAATAAAATGAAACTGAGATGGAATTTTATTTATTAATTAGGATCTCCTAGGTCTCTGTTCCAAGTGGAGTCACTCAAAAATTCCCTCATTAATATGTGCTAAAAAATAGCAGACAATTACTACTCTAAAAATTGGAAATTGAAGAACTAGTGAGCTTATTAACCTACCAAAAGCCTAACCTAATTTTTGGCTTGAACTGTCCTCACCCAAGTTTGGAGTTAAGATTAACAAACAAAACCCTATTACTATTGGCCGTTTCGGCAGCTACCTACTTACACAGGTCAAAGTTTCACCTGAAGAAGTACGGGGGGTTGTTGGAACCAGGTTTCCACATCGTGAGACAGAATTAAATGATGTGGGTGTCTTCATAGCTATAATACTAGAGGAAAACCCTTTGCAATAGCAACCCTAACAAGAAAGCCTAACCAGGTAGATCTAGGTCAATTTACGGAGGCTATCCTGCGTGCACACTGATAAAGGCTTCACAATTCCTTCAACAATCCTAGTAACTGACATTCAGGTCTTATAGTAATAAACTTATGCATTCGATGGTCATATAACATAGAAAATCAGGTATGCAACCGATCAAAACAGAAAAAATATACTTGATGCAATAAATGGAAATAATACACAAAAATATATCATAAAGTAGAAAACATATGCATTTGATGCTCAGAATTATCCCAAACAACTTCTTTATTCATTCACAATTGGAAATATCCTTATAATACTTCAGTTCCACCCGTGCACATAGCCATCTGGGTTTGCACACAGTGGGACTAAGGGCTCTGCACACATATTTAGTAGGAGTCTTATATACCCAGACAAAAACCATAGACTTATCCTAGAGATCTATCATTCATCAAACTTGATCAAACTTCGTAGAATTGTCCTATCGGACTCGATATAGACTTCTATTTATATTTTTAGCTTGCACTCATCTAAGGTCCACTAATTGTGGTTTGCGATTGCTAGTTCTACCCTTTTTCCAATTACAACTAATGAAGGGGCTTTGACCTAGCCCAAATCCCCTTCACCTATGTATTTCTTAGCACACATGACTCAAAATTTTAAAATTGCTATATTCTTATCAAAATTGCAGTCCTAAGGGACCCCGATCAAACAACACCCCAAAACAATCTTGTGACTCATCCCGAGTCATAGTAGTACTGGGGTATTCATCTTGGTATTAACCTCCTAGATGGTAGTAATGAAGGGTGCCAATATGCTTGCTATCTCATCAGCTGCACACTGTGCTGTGTCCATGAATTTTTTCGAAGTCAGCCCTTCTGTGGCGAGATTTATGCTCTAATATGTTTGGTTCAAATTCTTCATGGCACTATCAAGATCCTATGATAGCTTCATTACTTCATCGGCCCATGGCCTCATATGGTCTGTCACAAATGTTCTTCTTTCTTCGCATTTCCTCCACTTCATCATGCAAGATTTGGCTTGTCTGCAATTCGGCCATGCGCTGAGCAGGTACAAAGGTAGGTAGTGCCTCTTGAAGGTCATCAAATAGCTGCTCCTTGGCACTCAATTCTTGTGAAATATTTCTGACTAGTGTATCTGTATCCATAGATGTCTAGAGTCCTATAGCTTTTTCTAGCAATGCGGTTCCCTTTTCGACTGTGGCTGAAATAGCTGTTGAGGCTTCTTTGAATAGGTCAGGTCACTGCGCTCGCACATCTAGTGTAGTTTATGCTTGCATCTTGGCCTGCAATTTCATGATTTTTTACTCAAAATATGCCTTCACTGCTTGCACTTCTGATCTGAAGGCCTTCAGCGCTCCTATCAAACCTTAAAATTTAGCCTATGGCACGATGAAAGCAGGGATGGCTACCTTTGGCAGGTCGTCGCAAAGTTTATCGATCAAATTTTCCAATTATTCTCGCTAAGCCACTGCTCCCTGTTGGACTGTCTGAGCCTGGAGATACTCTTCAGTCTTTTCCGCTATCTTCTGTTAAACTTCACTCAGCTGTTGGTGCATGCGCGCCTCTCTGCACTGCAACTCGTCTATAATAATGGTTTGAATGGCATGCAGCTTGCCATTGGGAAACATTGAATGGTCTATCCCAAATTTTGGGAAGGTCTTCACCTATGTACACATGTTTATTATTTGTGTTCTATATTTTGAATGGAATTCCACAAAGCAATAGAGAATTTTTCTATCTTGTGATTTAGAAAATTTCATAAGAAGTTGCAAATCTAGATCATAGTTTCTAAAAATATTTTGTTAGCACTAGTCACCATGTATTCCTGAATATATTTTTCACAATAGCCTTGAAACAAAAAAAATACTTATATTTACAATTTGTGTGTGAGTCAGACTGGATTTCACGATTTGAAAAGGACAATTGATCTAACCAATATTTTTGCATCATTGCCAAAGAGGCTATCAGAGGTGTAGACATGTGACTAGGATTGTTTGAATGCATTGAGAGAAACTATGTTAGATATGTTCCTTCCTTGGACGTTTCTAGTTGAAAATATGAAATGTAATAATGTTTTCATTGCTGGACCTCATGAGGAGTCAAGGAACATAGGATTGAGTTCCATGAATAGTGAAGAAGAAAAATACAATTCCATCAAATAAAATAATTGTGCAAGTAGAAGAGGACATGCGAGAAAGAAGAGAATTAGGATTTAGGAAGAGTAACATACATACAAGAGATCATTTCAACATATGAATCAAAAATCATATGCTTCGAGAGCAATATATAAGAAGAAAGGAATCGCTAAAACTAATCTGTAGAGGTCTGCATCTCCTAAGTTGTTTGTATTGCATGCACATTTTAAAGAGGTGGAATCTTATGAACCCTCGATCTCTGATAGAGTATCAAGGCTTGATAGAAAGACAAGGGAATACATATGAATCTGATCTAGAATCAAGTCTAGAAGAATGGCCACTTGATATTTTCATCCCAGATTTAGGTATTGTTGTGAAAAAACCTACTACGCATTTGTGGTAGAGGGTGTTTTGCAATGATTGGGGTCACCTGGAAAAACAAAATAGTTTTAGAAACATGAATGACTTGAAAAACCCGAGAAACCATTATAACTAAAAAGAGAATAATATCCTCCATTATGAGAGCTACCTGTAAGAGTTATACAATAACATAAATATTTTAGGAAAAAAACAAATGGTGGGTAGATTAGTTATGACCTTTGAGTTCCCCATTGGAAATATCTATGGGAAGGCCCTCATGAATAACATCCCTTTTCTTATACTTCCTATTTTTCAAGGTACAATTACTAAATATATAGATACATTTCTCTTTGAATTTGATGTCCTTTATAGGAGCTATGATTACACCACAAATAAACATAAATTAAAATTGTTCTCAGCTACACTAAAATGAGGCACTAAGATGGTTTATGGGACTTATTTGGGAATCAATTGCATCCTAGGATGGGATGAAGAAGAAATTCTTAGAAAAATATGAGGAATATTGTCATTTCAGATATGAGAGGGAAGATTTATTTAGGGTAACTCATAAAATAGATGAAAACTTTGATCTTAGCATAATAATCTAGATAAGGAAATACCTACCACAATTATGATCAATGGAATATGGGATGAATATTACCTTGACATGATAAATATTCTAGGGAAAGTAGATATATCCAAGGAAATTTACGATGAAATTGTTGAACTTGGTCGAAGAAGTTCTAGAGGATCAATAAGAAATGGTACTATGACACATGATAATTCTACCAAGGTATTAAATTCAACCAATAATGTGTTAACAAGATCATAAATTAGGAAATTGATGGAGAATTTCAAAGATGACATTTTGAGCTCATTTCCCTCTCATATTGATGTGTTGCACATGAAGCAAAAACATATTAAGCTAGATTAAGCCTTGGTTATATTATTGTCTCGGTGTAGGAATAAACGTCCTCTGAGGGAGTGTCTATTGAATAAATATAAAATATGTGAGAAAGATCATTCTACAGAGCAATTTCCCATATTACATAGATTTAATGGTATCAAAAAAATCTTATTTATTAGATTTGAGTAGTTCTTATCCCAAGAATCTACTGTAGAACCTCCCTATAAGCATTGAATTCCCAAACTCCATAAATTCATTACATCATATAATATGATATTGATGGGATTTGAAGTTTTCATTATGCACATGGTATACTTATGAAGGTTCCTTGGTCCTCTCAATCCCAAATCTCCCTATGTATATGTATTATAATCAAAGGGAGAGATACCACTCATTGGCTTACCAATAAGTTAATACAATAAACCCTTGGTTATTATAAATATTTAATAAACATTTTATAAGAATAGATAACACCTAACATCATTTCTAAAGGACGTTTTTTAGCTACATTAATAGTGGGGGGAGAAATCCATTATGTTTTCACTAATACTCCTACTTGATTTGGAGATCGGGGGCATATTTTTAAGGGCTATTATATCTCCTTAATTGTATTTACCTCTACTCTCAACAAGCATACATTGAAATAAAGGTTAGAAATAAGAAATTGATATTTTCATTTCACGAATATGGACATCCCAACCATCCACTTGATGATGGAACTAGCCCTAAGTTATATTTTTAAAAGGATATGCATTTCCTTTTCCTGCTAGCTGGAATCCTTGATAGCATAAACACACATTTTTGATATCTAAAATTTTCCTCCACTACCAAAATATTTCCACTAATTATTTTCAATAATCAACTATTTCTTCCATGGAGGTAGTTTTATGTCTCATAATTCAGTGACTAGGGAGATAAACCTAGCTAACACTACTTCCCTGGATATCTATTACTTTGTGTACATGCCTAGTATAGAAATAGTGGCAATTCTCTGTTAGATCTATATATTCAGAATTGTTGGTTGGGTCCAAAATTTTTATAAATGCTTTCAAATGATTACCTTTAGTAAATTGTTAGAACTTCATGAGATTCATTACTACATAGTTAGAAATGGCTTGGAAATGTGTGTAGCCATATATGCTTCAATATAAACACTTTTTATCCTTACCAAGTATCTAATAACTAGTTGTTTTATCCAAAATTTATTACTCAAGTGCACATACTTAACTATGTTACCCTTTTTTTTGTGATTTATGAAGAAGGATCTTTAGGGTAGTGCTAATTAGTTGCCATATGTGCACAAACATGAGAATAGGTAGGGAGTAACATAGGAATTAAACTTGCTTTAGTTTTCTACTTTTGTTGTTATACAATTTCCCTTAATAGACGAATTTCACCATCCCTATTTTCCTCCTTGGCTAGCACTCAGTATGTTATAGTATAAAGATTCATTTTTCCTATGAGTATATGAATTCCTAGGATCTAAGGGTAAAATTAATGTCAACCAACTAGCAATTTCTAAAATAACCAACATGCCTATGAGAATTTGTCAATTCTAGCCTCAAGCTTAGAATATAGCCCAATTTTCGTCCTTTGACTCCCCAACCTAACAAATTATGACCAAATCAATAGTGACTAGAAAGAAATAATTTCACACTTAGTACCTTCACATCCACAAGCTATCAACCTACAATTTTCAACCCACCTATTAAAAGAGCAATGAAATTATAATAACATCCCTTCTATTAATAACTCCTAAAAAGGCATATCATAAGAAAGAAGTTTAGTTCTAATGTAATAAACTAAAAAAATATTCAATGTTAGGAATTCTCCGAAAGTTACAAGATTGATAACATGAAAATAACCTAAGGAGTTTGCATGTAAGTATGGCATTTCAAATTATGAAAATTCCTATATTTCAATCGAAGGATTGGATTCCAGGGGAAATATATATGTCAATTCATTGCATACTATAACCATCCCACGTACATTGAGAATTATAAGGAGAGGCGGTTGATTATACCTACTAATTGAATGTTATATGTGTGGAAGGGATTCATGCAGACCCTTGGGGTCCTATGATTTGCATATTCACATACCAAATGACAAGGAAACATGGAACCAATATTTAGAGTTCTAGGACCTAGCCTTCCTAGACTCAGAGAGGGATCTCTCAGGTTATTTTGCAAAGGATGTGTGCTTGTTTGCTTTCAAGGGTTGATTTTAGGCTAGTTATTAAGTGCAAGGTTTGTTTGATTGTTTTGGTTGGACATAATGATCAAAGAGCATAGATAGAATGGGAAATCTCTAAGTTATTGGGAAATGGAGTCAAATAGAAGTCATGATAATTTCATAAAAGGATCGGGGAGTATCATAGGGAAAATATAACTTGGCCAGTGGATCTTAAATTTTTTTGGAATAATAAGGTGAACATTAAGGACAAGAATGAAAAGTATGACAAAGAGCAATTAAGAATTCTTTATCATGTACCTTAAATAAGAGACATCTGTCAAGGAATCTATTTTGAAGCAATCGAAAGGACATGGCAAACGATAAACCTCTTTGGATAGAATTTTAATAAGAAAACCTTTCAAATAACAATCCAACAATCCAAAGACTACTTTCAGATAAGAAAACATATAAGAAAACAGTAAGAGTAGCCTAAGATCAAACAAAATTAATCTAATCTTCTTTTGACTAACTCTCTGAGGATATTCAAAGCAAATTTTTAAAGGCAGACTAGAGGACAGGGCACACCATAGACTTCCCTGGTTTGGACTCTAATAAGCATACCTTAAAGAAGTTTCATAAACAATTCTCAAGTTGTACTCAAAGGAGCATGGAATTACCACTTAATTTCCTGGTTTCACTCTATTGAAATCATTCCTTAAAACAACCTCTCAAGCCGTACTCAAAGGAACATGGACTTACCAAAAGGGAAACTCCTTGGTTATAGTCTATTGAATCATTTCTAAAATAACAAGCTAGATGGAACTTGAGGGAAATTAAGAATCCTCCAATTAGATCTTATAGAAAAAAAAATTTAGACAATGAAGAGTGAAAATAACTAAGGTGCTTTCAAAAGACATTTCTTAGCCTAAAACCTTTACTCTTCTGTAACAAAGAAATATGGAAACATAATGAAAACATGAAATAACAATAATAGATAGAATCACTTCACCAATAGCCAAGCTCAGGGATCCAATTATCTAGCCTCCTCCATCAACAAACAAATCAAAGCATCTGAAAGATCCAAGACATCAATTTTCCTTCAACTTCCAAGAGACTATGTGTTAATAATGGAAAATCATACAGCAGAAGACGACATTAATTAATGTCGAGCCTAAGGATTTATAGGATAGGGATACATTATGGAATCAAAAAGTATTTAAAATCTCGAAGGTTTTGAGAAAATCAAATTTGAACTAGTCATCAATGCTCAAATGCACACTTTTTCCTTCGAAAAGAGTGCCTTCTGGGCGCACTGGAGCTTTATAAGCAAGCATTCCTAGAAGTGGAAAAAAGCCACTTTCCGAGACCACAAGCAAGCAAAGGACAGTTTCTCCTTATGTGAAAGCCACCTAAGGATAGAACCAGTGCCTCCTTAGGCATTGTGTGAGCACACAAAAGTATATTTGAGCACACAATGGAATCATACCCCTCCCTTGGGTCACCATACATCATGTACCAAGGGAGGGAAGGAGTATTTGAAGCTCACCTATTTAAACCCGCTAAGAGATGAAGAAATGGTGATCACAAAGTTATGATGGCCAAAGTTTCCCAAGCAACACCAGCGTCTTGTGTGACCCAAGGAGCTGAAGAAGAGGACTTGATGGTTAGCCACCCAACATCTTAGTCCACTATAGCAGAGTGAGAGAGTTAGACTGCATCAGAAGGCAGAACTTGAAGGACAAACATCCTTGCATCAGGACCTAGAGCCACTTCCTAGGTGACCTTTGACAAGTGGGTAAGATTTGTTTTCATTCCAAGCATTCAATAAGAAGAGGCCATCAAGCCGTTGTTTACCTTCTTACTGTTTGGAACTCTCTATATAGCTTCTTTTGTGTTTTTAGTTTTAGTTTTTTAAGAGAGCATACTTTAGTGTATTACTTCATTTAAGTTTTATAATTCTGAGCTCCCCCCAAATACTGCCTGTTACCTATAGTTTAGAGGGTAGACTACACTCTCTAAACTCGTGTGATTTCGTACACCCATGTGTCATATCCACCACAATAGGATTGGCGACTCCACTGACGTGTTTCAATTTTTTGTGGTTGTGCCTTCTTTTGCAGGAGACCTTTATTCTATGCTGGAGTGGAACTGACAGTCCTTTGACCCATCTTACTGTCCCTAGACTCACTGAGGTGACAAACTGAAGAAGGAAACTCCTAAATTTTTTTTAGTTGCAAGAATTTTGTGCGCAGTTTTTTCACACAGACGTGCATGGCGCACGTTCAGGAGTGACCTGCGCATAGGAAAGCGCAACTGTCAGAGGTTTTTGCACGTAATTTGCAGAGAGATTTTTTCTCTCTATCTTATGCATTTTTTCTGCTTGTAAGTGTATTGGGCAGCCCCTAATGTATCTGCCAACACCTGTGTTGATACCCCACAACTTCTGAGAACTAATTTTTGCTGCTTTTTGTAGGCATTTAGTTAGTTTGCATTTAAGTTGGTTTTTTGAAAAAAGTGTTCACATAGTTTAGGTAGGGGGAAAATTAACCATTGCTTTCCAAACAATTTATGTTTTTTGAAAATTCTTGTATGCACACTTAGTTTAACTAGTCCAAGTAAGTGGCTCATGACCACACATGCATAAGCTAGTGTAAAAATGTTTTAGTTTAAATTTCAATTTTTGCAATTAGGAAATTGCGGGACTAGGATTGAATCACAAGTTAGAGAAAGTAATCTCTATTGTCTTTGCGCCATTGGGTGACACCAGAAAAGCATATGAACACTACATTTTTTATTTTCCATCTCTCTTTAGTCACTCACATAGACTAATTAGGAGGTTTTGGAAGCAGCCCATTATCTGCAAATAATTTTTATTTGAGCAAGGAACAACATCACATAGTTTAACTAGCGGACTTTTGCAAAGGATCACCGATATCCATATGTTCAAATTATGAGATTGTTCACCATATGCTCACACACATTCACCCACTAAGAAAATAAATCCACCTAAAAACAACTTAAACCAACTCACTAAATTCTCCCCACAAGGGACACAAGAGAAATTATAGATTAAGTTAGGATCAAGGGGGTAGGCATCCAATAAGCCACCTTGATCATGCTTCACATTTGAAACATATTAGTTGCATTTTTAGGGAGCTTTAAAATCCACCTATCAGCCCACAGAAAAGAAAACTCGAGCGCAGCAGAGAACCGATTCAGAGGGGGTAGGCTTAGACGTAGTGCATGCAGTATCAGTTGGGGCCACCTGACCCAGCAGATACTCGGTACTGTTAGCTGACTACCAAGAAGCCCAAGACTCGAACGCTCACGTGGGATGGTGGTTCTTAGTGGCCAAAACTATGGCATCCTTTACCCTATAGGTGAGAGTGCAGGCAAGCGCCAGACCCTCTACCCTTACCTTGGTTGATTTTCTTCGGCTGACTGGGGGCATCTACAGGTCTTTCGGGACGTTGTGCCAGCACACACAAGAAATCCTATAGAGGCCCAGTTAATTTTGAGTGTGTGAGGACATTATTAGGTCTTTTAGGATTTTTTGAGTATCACGTGCAAACAAACAAAACCTTTTTTTTTTTTTTTTTGCTTGATTGCTCACATAGATTAAGTTAAAGGAAAATTCTTTTCATTTTCTCTTTGTCTTATGTATGTGGCCATAAAATTGTCGTGATCGCAGACTCAATCCCCTCCAAGGTTTTTTCCAAAGCCTAACCTGGATGACCCTCAAATGGTTCCAACGGGACCTCGTCGGTCCAGGCGTCTTTTGGACCTCCCCCCATTATCAGGAGGGGTTCCAAGTCTTTTTCCGTTTAGGTGTCAAAGATGGAATATTGCCACAATTGTTGGTTCCTCCTTTCTTGGAGCAACCTTATTTGGGAACCCTAGTTGGTCTCCCAACACCGCACTGCACATCACTCCGCCCTCGTCCCCTAGGGGGCAAAAGAGTGCATCCCATATGGGAAGCCAACTGAATTCACAACCAGGTACGTCACAGAATAACCCTCGTTCTAACCAGAACTTTGTGTCTCCACACGTTGCCATGGCATTAACCTCTCAGTGACCCTTCTTAGTGGCGTTAAATCTACCGAATTTAACCAAGCTCACCAATGACCCCATCGCACACGACCCCAATTGGCCTCCCATGCACACGAAGCTCCCTTTAGACATACCAAAGTTTGAAGGCAAGTAAGCGGAAGACCCAAGGAATCATATAATGACCTTTCACCTGTGGTGCTCATCGAATAGCATCATTTACAATACTATTCGATTGAGGCTATTTCAACACACTCTCATGGGAGTGGCCGTGAAATGGTATGTCGAGCAAGCCCCTGCTTCACATAGAACCTTTAGCGCCCTCGCTACTACATTCCTCACATACTTTTAGTTACCCATTCACCACGATTCAGGAATGGAGTTACTAACTCATTTTAGAAAATCCCCCTCTACCCACATTTCTGAACATCTCCATGAGTGGTGAAGGTGTCGCAGCTTATGCAAAGAACAACTTGACAACCAAGTCCTTTTAGATCTATTCTTGAAAACTCTGACGACGGAAATTTCAAAGGATGTGGCGCAACGTAACCCCACGTTCGAAGAGGATGCAATCAATAAATCCCAATAGCTTGAACTGATCTATACGCAATCAGGATACATATACAATATCCTGCATAACGCCCCGCGCCTGCAATCTTAACAAGAATTTCCAGGCGTGTCGAACTCTGTAGACAAACTTATTGGGTCGATGACCCAAGGGTACCTAGGTAGCAACAGTCAAAATCTAGGTTACACACATGGGTCTACCCAGAACATGTCTCAACCCATATTTCAAAGTCATCATATGCAGCAGCAAAATTTGACTAATAGGGCGCCAGCGTATCACCAAGTAGGAACTTACCATCTGGCTGAGGGGACCCAGTATGCAGGAAGAAAAACTGACGGAAGAAATCCCCCTCAATGACCAGGTGCAAAAATCAGATAGCAGTATGCTCAATCCCAAGCACATAACCCACCAACACAAAAAAATGCACAAGTGAACTTTGTGCATCTGTCCCAAAATCAACCACACCAGTATGATCAGGAGAATTACCCTCCTAACGTGGTCAAAAGAAAGGTAAAAAAAAAAACTCAAAGGGAACCTTGGACAGGGGGGCAGTAAGCAACAACACCCACCGTGACCCTGGGCTGGAGATAACTCCAACTGGAACTAGAACCAGGAGCCAAGAAATGCTCAAAAGAAAGGCAAAAGGCCACCTCTACGAACAAACCATTATTGCTCAATATGTGGTGAGTATAGGAACTATACTCACCACTGTCTCGAACTCCCTGAGCCTAAAAAGCTTCAGAGTAACTAAGGACAAGGAAGATCTTCCCAAACAACTGAAGTTATGCAAGAACCCTTCCCCCATCAAGGAACGATCAGCACTCAACAGCAAAACCCCAAGGATTCCGAGAAAAATAACCATAAAATTTACATGGCTAGGGAAGAAATGGTTTTCCAAACTCGGAATCACAGCTACGACACCCCACTAGACACCAGTACGTCAGGGGCTAGTACGTTCGTGCTGACTGCACCTTTGACCATTCCAAATATTCCTTTGGAACCATTGCCAAAAATGGGTAAAGGGCCTAATAGGTGAGCAAGTAACTACTCCAAATAAGCCCACAATTACAACATCATAGACTATTTAGCCCAGTCACCTGCTACTATGTCCACTTTGGAGGTACTACAGTCATGTCCGAAGCAACGAAAGCCTTGCTTTCTGCCTTAGGCGCCATTGACCCTACTGACATGCGCATGATGGATTTTGATTTAGACAAAACCACCCCTAGGCTTCCCTCCATGGTTGCCTTCCAGATACCAGTATCAGTACAGAATATCACTATTCACAGATGTGTCATTGACGAAGGTGCATCCACATGCATCATGTCAAAGAATGTATGGCAGAAGTTAGGCGCCCCAGAACTCAAACCTTCTGTCATCACACTCAGAGCATACAACGATTGACCCTCGACCCTCATCGGTCTCTTCCAAAATGTATCGGTTTGCTTAGCTGGCAAAATGATCCACATAGACATCGAAGTCTTGGAAGCTCACTTGGATTACAATATACTCCTTGGGCGGAGTTAAATGTATGCTATGTCTACCATAACATCCTCCATTTTCCACATCATGATGTTCCCCCATGAGGATCGAATCATCACAGTAGACCAGATGATGCACATAGAGAAGTGTCTTTTGACCAACAAAGATATGGTTCTACCCTATGTAGATACAACCACAAATGGTCTTGTATGGTATCAAGAATATGGCCTTGGCCAATTCAAACCGTCGTCCATCCTAGGATCATTCCTAGGATATCCTCCTATTATCGCTAAGGTATCGCCTGATGCCATAGCGGCCCCGGTGTGCATGATTTCCAAATCAAGCACCAAGATTAGTCAGGACACGGACTCAAGCAGTAACGACACCGAGGCATCAGCTACTGTAGCCTCCCTAGTCTATGCCGCCTCCCAAATTCCTTTCCTATACCCACCTCCTGGCTTCACCTCCTAGCAGGTCTTGGAAACACTGGTACTACCCAACATATCATTGGCATTCCTAGTGTGGTATCTTGTTCCCCCGCTAAGAATTCTAGCTACCAACGTTACTGCATTTGGGTTAAAGCCCCTGATCCCAAGGAGCCCCAACCTACCCAAATAGCTATCGAAATTATCCTCGCAAGGGAAATCCCCACTGCGAAACTGGCAACCACAGTAAATAAAATTGCCAAGAAAGGAAAGAAAGTGGTGACCCCCACCATACAGAGGGAGTCACTTGCTTGCACTATATGTGATGTCACAGGACACCCTACTCACATATGCCCGAATTTGGAGAAATTAAAACTACTCCTCGGCTACGAGGCAGGCACCTCAAAATGGCATTCCCATAAAAAGGAACTTGCCACCAAAAGTACAAGAAATCCGCTACATACCAATCATGCATGTGCCCTCTGTGACATCTATGGGCATTATACCCACAATTTTCCATAAATATCATGATATAGGGACACCTTACGTACAGTCGAGTGATCCTATCAAAAGGATCCCTCCATCGAGGCATCTAGAAATGAACCGCATACCATCCAGTACGTACAGGAGGAATGAAGGTCACCAGATCGACAACCATTTGTCCCTCCTCCACCCAAGCCACCATACACCGACTAGGGAAAAGGAAACCTGGTTGCCTCATCTTCTTGAGATCCAAGCACATCGATTACTACAGATGGCTTGGTAAGGTCTTTAACCTAAGGTCACATAGGCAGCAGTAATATGTATTCGGGGAGATCCTAGGTGGGGGGCACTAACTGGCAACACCATTCCCCATGATCTCAGTTTGGGGGAAACCACAATTGAAATCAAAAGTAGGAGCCAACTAACAAGCTCTCAACAAACAAAGGCGATGCCACACATTCGCACTCCTGAAAAAATAATTTTTTCAGCGCCGGCAGGTATGCACCCTCCCATCTTCCTTTCCAAAATTCATTTTTTTCAATAATATTGGATGAAAAGAAGATGATTTCACTTGAGGTAGTTGTTTTTTGTAGGAAGAACCCGCAAACCATTCACAACACCACCCATTGAAATTTCCGGAGCAGGTATCATTCTACCCTCAGCATGATAGAGTCCTAGAAAACTTTGCATATCCTGACATCATTTCTCCATCAAAAATAAACCATAGGGTCCTCATACCCAACCACGTTTATCATCACCTCACCCTACATATGATAAAAATCCGTGATGGTTGGTAGAGCCTCCCCTCCATGGAAATTTTCATCTCAAGTAGACCATACATCACCCCACAAATGACGCCATGGCCATACCATTGTCAGTCTGGGAAGCACCTCATGCCCATCCATATACCATGCATAAGGTTAAGTTCACCATTTAAACTAACCCCCTTCCGGATGATCGGGTTGTACAAGAAGAATAAAAGCGCACCTCCGTGCACCACATTTGGCCGACCATACCTCCATCAACATTAAACCATTTGCGACATATTCCGCTCCATCAACCCCGCACATGAGACCAACCAATGGGACCCCTACCTTGAGTAAAAAAATATCCTAACACCATCAAGTGAGCGACCCTCTTTCATGTTTTGGGGTACCCATCTCTTTGTTTTGTAAAAACCAAACCCCATTATTTTATTCTTTTGGTAAGTGTACAAAGATCACAAACAATTCCCTTTGCCTCTTCACCCTCATATTTCACTTTTCCTCCCATGGCAGTAGTCCCCCATCTCCCTTGGTCAAATTATTTCATACCCCCCATGAACACACCATTATGACAATCATAACCGGTTCATACCCACCCTGGAAGTCCTACCAACTCCAGGGACTTTTTCCTTCATAAATACCTATGACTGTTGCCAAGCTGCTCAAATATACTTTGACCCTGGGCCACTGAATCCCCATCATCCGTTTTTAGATACCGCTCACCAGCATGCCTATGTTAAACCCATTATGGTTCGGTTAAGGCTTCCTTTTTGTCGACATCAACACCTCTTTTCCAAAAAGGATGAAGTACCTTGGATGACCCCTCCCCATGCAAAGGGGTATCCTCGAGTGGCACTATGGGAGACATCATTGTCCATAGATGTCATCGATCCTCTTGAAATTCGACTACAGCAAAAGTTGTCATGTCACGATGGTATCATATCTTACAACCATTGCACTTTGATCAAGATCTGTCAAAGACCCGTGCCTTTATAAGCATCTCTGACAACAATGATTACACGGGAAGATCCCAGCTAGTACATATGCATACATGGCACAATAATATGCCATACTAATGTTATGGATAAGGGTACCACATTCCACCCATTGTCAAAGAAAAAACGCCCCTGAGGGCATCAAAAATCATCATCAACAACCACCAACATCACTACCATAGTAGTGGCACAAACAACACATGTATTTGTCAATTTTGTTTAACTAGCCATAGCATCACGAGCATGGGACATGCCCGCCTCATTGAAATTTTACAAATATGTTGTATACTTTGTCTGCTTGCAAGGGGTCCCTGAGGCCATGGTTATCTCAGAAATGGTGCAAGGTGTTGTCTATTATACACACAAGCCTCGCTCTCTCTCTCTCTCTCTGCGTACAATACAGAAAAGAAACTATAATGTATTTCGGCTATACAGTTCTTCCTACACCTCACACATTAGGGGGAAACTGTTAACACTGGAAAATCGTACAACAGAAGACGACATCAATTAATGTCGAGCCTAAGGATTTACAGTTGAGGGATACATTATGGAATCAAAAAGTATTTAAAATCTATAAGGTTTTGAGAAAATCAAATTTTAACTAGTCATCAATGCTCAAGTGCACACTTTTTCCTTTGAAAAGAGTGCCTTCTGCGTGCACTAGAGCCCGATAAGCGCACATTCCTCGAAGTGGAAAAAAGTCACTTTCCGAGACCACATGCAAGCAAAGGACAATTTCTCCTTATGTGAAAGCCGCTTAAGGACAACATCAATGCCTCCTTAGGCATTGTGTGAGCACACAAAAGCATATTTGAGCACACAATGGAATCATACCCATCCCTTGGGTCACCATCCATCATGTACCAAGGGAGGGAAGGGGGATTTGAAGTTCACCTATTTAAACCCACCAAGAGATGAACAAATGGTGATCACAAAGTTATGCTGGCCAAATTTTCCCAAGAAACACCAGCATGTTGTGTGACCCAAGGAGTTGAATAAGAGGACTCTATGGTTGGCCACCCAACATCTTAGTCCACTACAACAAAGAGAGAGAGTTAGACTGCATCATAAGGTAGAACTTGAAGGACAAACATCCTTGCATTGGGACCTAGAGCCACTGCCTAGGTGCCCTTTGGAAAGTGGGTAAGATTTGTTTTCATTCCAAGCATTCAATAAGAAGAGGCCATCGAGCCATTGTTTACCTTGTTACTGTTTGGAACTCTCTATATAGCTTCTTTTGTGTTTTTAGTTTTGGTTTTTTAACAGAGCATACTTTAGTGTATTACTTAATTTAAGTTTTATACCTCTGAGCTCCCCCCAGATACTGTCTGTTACCTATAGTTTAGAGGGTAGACCACACTTTCTAAACTCGTGCGATTTCATACACACATGTGTTGAATCCACCACAACACTATGTATTAGTTCAAAGAGTCATCAAATGCCAACAATACAATGAGTCCAAATGTAGTATCTATGCTGCAAATGAGGAGGTGAGGTTAAGATAAGGTTTGAGTGTCATTTATTATAGAGTAATTTCATTCTTGATGTTACACCATTTTTTGGTCATCTAACCTATTATCATTAGATGGACCCAAGTACACCATGTAAGACCAATTTTACCCTAAGTAAAATTGCTTTCACTATGTGAAATAACTTAGTAAAACACATTTATTAAGTTGTTTATGGTCTAAACGGGAAACCCCAAAAGGAAATAATAAACAAATGTATATTTGTTTATATTTTCTCAAGGAATAATTAGTTAAACATCAATTAATTATTATTCTTGGTCATATTTAACCCAAAACAAGGAAATCAATTAAATAAATCCTTATTTATTTGATTATTTCCTAGGAATAAGTTATTTAATCTTTATTTAAATAATATTCCTAGTTAAATTTGACTAAATCATTTATAAATAATTAAATAAATCATTATTTATTTAATTATATTTACACCATTTCCTTAAAATAATAAATAAACCATTTATTTATTTATTATTTATAAATAAAGGAATTGACCCAAGTCAAAATCCTTTCCCCTCCAACAAATATATAATAAAATATTCCATAAAAGGTGGATCTAGATTTGGTTAATATTATTTTAATCATACACCAAGATCTAGAATGACCCAATATTTTGTTATAAATAGAAGGGTTTTCTCATTCATTTGTCACCTTTCATTGCATATTAGATCACTCTGGATCTATATCCTTGGTCTGACTTTGAGCCATTATCATTGTCACATTCTCCATCATTTGCTTTGTGAGCTCCCTTGAGTTCTATGTTTGTCCGGGTTTTCTACACCAACAAGAGAGAGAAATTTTAGATCTGAAATGCTGAGGACTTTCAAGAACCCATCCCATTGAGGAGAATTGGAAACACCTTTCTTGTTTTCCTCTCAGGTGCCCCTTTAATATAAAAATTCTTTCAAATATATTGTTCTTGTCTTATCTATTGGATGCATGGAATAACATTTCATTTTCATTGCTTAATGTCTTTTATGTACAGATCTGGATTTGTGCAGCTTTATTTGGATCAACTAACTGCAGATTGAAAGATATTGGCAGCCATAATTGATGTTAGGGCTATTTTTTATGCATAGCTAAAGTGGTATTTTTTCACCGAAATATTCATACTAACAATTGGCGACTCCACACGGGTTTTCTTTTGCGACCACTGTCGTTTTATATATTCCTACATATCCAACTATTTCAGACCCCAGGGTTTCTCTTTAGTTTTCTATTTTTCCTATTTTTATGGTGATTTTTACCTCTAAAACCCTCAAACATTAAAATTTTTAACTTCGAGCTGTTTCTGGCCCTATTGCGCAGGTGACAGACATCAGCCACAGCTGAGACGACAATTTTTTTCTAAAATCTATTGTCGAGAGACCCGAATCTGCAGGTTGCACTTATTGGCCCAAAACCTATGACCTGGACTGGAGGGCGCACTTTCTGCCCCAAAACTGTGACCTGGACTGAAAACAGGTCAGAACCTGCGACCTGCACTTTTTTCTGCACTTTTCCAACAATTTTTCTGGGTTTGTCTGAAGCTTCTGTCAGGGTTTTCCAGCCTCTGTCTCCACCCGTTTAGACCTGTTTCTGATCTATTTTACTCAACTAAGTGGGAACCTCACCCCTTAGGGAGTTAGTCTCCTCCACTTTTTGTGGAAGAATTTTAACTGTTTCATAGGTCTGAATTTTCAGAGTTTCAGCCTTCTTCTTTTCATATCTGATACCTCATTTTCAGATCCCTCTAGATCAGCTCTTCTCCCTTTCAAATCACCTCATATAGTTTTGTTTGCGTTCACCTCTAGGGCCACCTCCTTGTCCCTTCTCCCTCTAGCTGATTTTCCCCTTTGTTGCAGCAACCTTGCCTCTGCCTCTTTGCTATTTTCTGCACCTCTTTTAAGTAGATTTCTCCTTTAGATCCCTGTCCCTCCCGACCTTAGATCTATTGGCCTCTTTTTAGCGTGTTTTGATTAGGTTTTTTCCCCTCTTTTAAACTAGTTTTGAGAGACCTGTGTTCTTGGGTTAGATTGATGCATTGTTAGATGTTAATTTTCTGTTATTTCAGTCTTATTTACTATTCTCTACAGATTTATTTTCAGTTACGAAGCACACTTTTTCTTTTACTCTCAAAATTTCTGGGTTTAAAAATTAAAATTAACACACGCCACACACTGGCCCTAAGTGAACAAGAGCGTGGTTAACACTGCTTGGCATAGACTTTAAAATCAATTGACACTGCACTTCTCTGCCCTTGTTTCGACATTGACCTCACTTGATTTTTCACCTCCCTGCCTTTGTCGGTTTTTCTTCTTCCAGTCATCATTGCACCTCCAAGGCATTTATCCCAGAGAATTCTTGGCCTTCACCCTTAGTTTTCGGTTGGTCGATTTACTCCTTCCTGTCGTCGTCAAGTTAGTCCTCCCCTGAGTCTGCACTCTGAATCTTCTTCTTATTTTTTGGGTTCTCCCTCTACTTTTGGTTCTCCCCCTGTTACCTTCACCATGTCTAGTTCAAGGCCTAGTGCTAGTGACAACCCTAGTTCTACTACTGGGTCCGTTTCTAGTGGAATCACTATGAGAACTACCTCGACTGTCCCTTTGCTCCCTTATATGGCTGGTCTTAGTCTCCCCGATTTCAATCAGTTGATCAATGATCCTATCCGCCACGATTTTAGTTGGCCTGCTATGCCAACCAAGCTCCCCTTCGACATTCCCAAGCTCGAAGGCCTTGCTAGTGAAGATCCCTCCAACCACATCTGATCTTTCCACATGTGGTGTTCATCCAATTCCATTACGGATGATTCCATCCATCTTAGATTGTTCCAGCGCACGCTTACTGGTGAAGCTTCTAAATGGTATGTTGATCATACCGCCTCCTCCCATACCACCTTTGCGACCATTGCCCAAGCCTTTTTATCTTATTTCCAGCTCCCTCTCCAATACGACACTGGTATAGAACTCTTGACTTCTTTCCGTCAATCCTCTTCGACCCGCCTTTCCGCTCATGTCCAAGAATGGCGGAGACGAAGGAGCTTATGTCGAGCTCCAACCTTTGAAGATCGAGTTTATATGGACTGGTTCCTTCACTCTCCCTTACCTGCCATCGGCAAGGATTTCGCATCTCAGTTCCCTCAAACCAAAGAAGCCGCCCTCCAAATAGCCTTGAAATATGACCTTATCTATGCTCAATCTGGTTATGTTTATACTGTCCTCCCTGACATCCCCAAACCCGGTGGCACTAACGCCTCGGGGGCATCTCACTTTGCCGACGGTATCGTTGGAGCTCTTTCACATACCTATAGTCAACCTTCTATGGGCTATGGTTTCCCTCCGAGAGGAGCCAACACCTCCACTGCTTTTCCCCCTCTAGGTAGCATGTATCCAAGATACGACATACCTCCTCCTTTTGCCCACCCTCCTGCTTACCTCAATGTCCTTATCCTTACCCACAACCTGGTGTCCCAGCTCCTCCATCATTTGGACCTCTCACTACCTTGCCTTCTCAACCCCCACAACAGCACTTACTACCCCCTCCAGGGCAAGTATTTGTGCAGCAGGGCACGACTAATCCTCTTCCTTCTCAAAGAAAGAGGAAAGGCAATCAAAATCAATTTTCCTCTGGTAATCGTGGATCCAATCCTCCAAGTATTGATTCTAACACTGTTGCCCAGCCACAGGGCTCTCAGCCCAAGCTAGAAAGGCCTATTCGCACCAATAAGCCCTGTTCGTGTTGCGTTTTTTATGGTCATTACACTCATGATTGTCCCCTATTACCACAGATGCGGCAGATGTGGAAGTCTCAGGCCACCGTGCGGGGACAACATTCCTCCCCTACTATTCCTCCCAATGCGGCTACTTCTCAACCCGCTGTGTTTACCAATCCTTTCCTTCAACAAGGATTTGTGGCTACTCAACCACCTCATGCCCCAGTAACCACTCAACCTTCCCCTTCTGGTTCCTTCGATTACCAGATTCTCCTGATGACTTCTGACCAACCTCTCACCGTCGACCTTAACTTTCAAACTCGGTCTTGTCAGTAGTCCACGCCTCTCGCTCCTTCTGTCCCCAAGTCCCCATCTTCAGGTCCTACAGAGCCTCTGTCGACACCCAATGGTCCCTTGCAGATCCCTCCGCCCAAAGCTGAGGTTCATACAAATATTCCTAAGGGCCCATTATGCCAAAATGCTACCTCTAGTCGAGTTGCCCATTCGTATAGCATACTAGATGATTTGGTGCAGTCTCTTGCTGCCATTTCAACACTGGAAATCCTCCAGTCGTGTCCTTCTCAAAAGAAGGCTCTACTATCTGCCATGGGTGCTATAGATCCTGCTGATGACCAATTGATTCTTTTCGACACCCGTTAGTCAGATCATCCTCCCCTTCCTGCTTCCGTCGCTTTCCAAATCCTAGTCAAAATCTGGAAATGTGTCTCGATGTATTATTGATGGGGGGGAATCTACATGTGTGATGTCTGCTTCGGTTTGGAAACAACTCAGATCTCCTAAACTAGCCCCTTCCACAATCACCCTTCACGCGTGGGATGGCCATACCTCCTAGCCCATTGGCCTATTCCGTAACTGTCCTATCACCCTTGCAGGCAAGACGGTTTGCATTGACATTGAAGTCATCGATGCCCCTCTTGACTATAACATTATTTTGGGGCATAGATACACCTATGCCATGTCTGCTATCCCATCTGTGGTCCACCGCAAGATGTTTTTCCCTCACAATGGAAAGATAGTCACCATTGACCAATTCACATATCATGAGCCTAAATCTCAGACCTCCCCTGAGTCGACCATCTCTTTTATAACCAACAAGAAAACTGTTGATTCTTTGACCAGTGTTTCCCCTGGCATCTACAAAGACTCCTCCTTGCTTGGAACCTTCCTGGGTCCTCCCCCTCCTCTTGTCTCTGATCCTAGCTTAGCAAATGTTTTCATGATGCAATCGTCTCGGGCTGACCTTAAGTAGCCCACTTCGACTAGTCAGCAACCTCAACCTTGCCCACCGCAACCCGCTCCTAGCCCTTTGCCTCAACCAGTTGAACCTCTTCCTTCTGGAACTTCTCATCCAGCTAATACACCTGAGCCTCTATACCCTCCCGGGTCGGTTCCCCCAGGTCTCAATAATCTGGGAGCTGCCCCTCCTGGCCATTATCCCGCCGGTCAAATAACTTTTATTTCTCCCCCTCCCGGAGTCTATTCGGTTCCCATCATGGCAACCCTTTCCCTCCCTAATTTGACCCTGGGAATACTCGTCTGGTATCTTCATCCTCCAGCCGAAACCCCACCAGGTCACCCCAAACCATACCTTGCTTTGACATTGGTTCAACTAATTCCCTTCTCTTCTTCCATCGCTACAATGCCCCCAGCACCTCAACAAGACCATCCTCATGATGTGACAGCTACGAGCAAGAAAATAAAAGCTCGCAAGGCGGCACCCAAAGACAAGGCCACCCCGCCCGACCCCACCCCTCCTCCACCCGCCAAGCCTTGTGCCTTGTGTGACGGTGTCGGTCATGCCACCCATACTTGTCCCGAGTTGCCCCGTATCCAACCCATGGTAACGTTGTGTTCCCTGAATCTATGGTCCCTGAATCCTCTGGTTCTTCCTCGTCTGCAGCCAAGAACCCAAAGACTCTTCGCACCAACAAACCCTGTGCTCTGTGTGTTGTCCATGGCCATTATTCTCACAATTGTCCTCACCTCACACATTACTAAGCCTCTTTAGAGGTCATTCGCGAGTACGAGGTTGAAAAAAATCAATCCGCCTCTCCTATCCTCGCATAGTATGTGTCAGGCCAACTCGAGGATCCCCCTGCTACCATTGAAATTCCTCCCCCTGATGTTGAGATGTCAGAACCTACTACCCCCCTCCTATACCTATCATCATCCGCACGACCCTCAGAGTACATTCCCTCTAAATCCACTCCATCTGTTTTGCTTGATTCCCCTTCAGCAACATTCTTGGGCTCTACATCCTTTGACCATCTTTTTACTTGGTCTTCTGTCATCCCCTGTGATGATCCGTATGTGAGCCTTTCTTCTCATGCTGATGATCTAGGTAGCTTAGTAGCGTCATGTGGTTTCCCTGACCTTTTCCTTCCCACCCATAACCAGGATGATACCATCTATATCTATGATGTCCTCCGCAGCATGAGTTCCAGCTTTTCCTCCCATAGCCCTCATACATCATCCTCTAGTTGATCTATGAGTCATAGCCATCCTACCTAGACTACTCCCTCCCATAGTTTTCATTTGATGTCTACCCTACACTCACTCTGCCATCATTATTCTACCTCCTCCCATTTCTTGTCTTGTGACACTATTCTTCCAGACCTCTCGTCCACACATTATATTGGCTATGCCAATGGGGCAAATTGCTATTCCCGGAATCTAGCCTCGGTAGCTTGGGCCATCTTTACCCCCTTGCATACCCTCAAAATCACTACGTAGATATAATTGCAAACCATGTTCTAGACTGGCATTTATCACACACAAGACAATAACATTTCAAATCATCAACACAATGCATATGCATAATATATATCATATAACATGTTTTTAGAGTCCATCTACTCTGAAACATATGACATGCCCATAGCATGTTACAAAAAACAAAACTCAAAACTGGGGGCCACCACTTGCCCCCACATACACACCAGGGGGCATCACCTGCCCTACTTCTAATCAATTTCTGCAGGATCCCAAGCCAATGGCTCTACTCCCGTAGCTCGTAGATCACACACAGTCTAACCAGCCATCACCATGCGCTGCATGATACCTCGCCATTCCGAGGGTAGCCCAATACATAGCTCTATGTACTGGTCGTCTAACTCCTGCCAACCTCGCTCCGAAACACTAGTCAACAGCCCCTCACATCTACAACGAATGCCTTCCAACAAAGCGGTCATATCCTCATTCTGTGTCGTTCTCGATCCACTAGCACCTGTAGTTCCTGCTACCGCAGATTGTCCCATATATCCGACCGGTTTTACCAGAGCTATATTTGCATACCAAAAGTCTGAGGATCAGTACCATAAATACTATTCACAAAATTTAACATGCACATAACAGATTAGTTACTTGTCACTTACCATCAGGCCCCATACTGGACCAGGCGGAAGTAGCAAGTCCGGATCTCCCCAATAACTCATCCCACTATAGGGATAGTCGTCTATGTACAATGGCATCTGATCACAACGGGCGAAGAACTCTGGTTGGAACACCCGGCCGACCACCCCTCCTCCTCCTCTGCACAGTAGTCACCCCCACCAACACATCTTGGGTTCCCTCGGACCCCCATCTAGTAGCTGTACACGAGGTCGCAAGGTCGGGATATTCTCAAAAAAGAAGGAGCACAATACTGTCCCATAAGCACAATCATGATTCAATATCCGCTTACAAAGTGAAAACTATCGTTTCAATGACACCAACATCATCTGGGCCTACCCATTGTAGGTCCCACTCAACACACTTTCTACAATCATCATCTGCCCTCCAGTGATATGATGGAGCGCCTGGCTGCCCAGGATCTGCAACACTACTGCCGCCACTGCACGAGTCTCCAACCTCTCTAGATCCCCAATTGATATCCGAGTCCCTTTGACTCGGACACCTGGTCGAAAATGTCACTCTATGAACTCCATGATGTTAAACCCCCGCGGTAACACTGGTTGTGTATTTCCCACCACCCCTAATGGTGGGATACCAGTCAGGAAATATAGATCCTGGACTGTCAGATCAATCCTGTGCCCCTGCACTATAAATACCTCATGATCTAGATCCCAATAACTGACAATCCGGGCCAAAAAAGGCTCCCTAGCTCTCATCAGAGGGTTCTCCACAAATTTCAGAACCCCAAACCTGGCCAGTGCATGACGGACACCCTAATCCGCTTGGATTTCTGACCGCAGTGTACCCAGGTATCTCTCTCTCCACTTGATCTGTATATCTGCCATATCTGCACAAAACCATCATCTTTGTCAGTCTACAGATAGGAAAAACTGCATTCAATTACACAAAACCTCAATCTCAGCCCACAACAGCACTAAAATCACCTGCCTCTAACAAGTCACAGTTTTTGGCCAAATCCTGGGACAGGTCGCACTTTTCAGGTCCAAACCTGCTTCCCATGTCATAGTTTTTGCGACCTGGCCGTAAATATGAGGTAGCAGCTGTTCCTGAGATTTGGGACCCTAATCTGAACTTTTAATCCATCAAAAACAAAGAGTAGGATTAGGCCTCTCACCTGCAACTGATGGATCTCGATTCCAATGGTCGGTTTGTCCGCTACGATCGCCGCAAGATTTAGGTCCTTCTCTCCTCTCCACATTCACCACAGCTACAAAAGCAAATGAATGTATTTGGAGGGAAAATGCCTTATTAGAAGAGAAACCCCTGCTTTTTCTTTCCCCCGCTGCGACCAAACCGTAGCTCTGTTTAACACATTGTCTGCACCGTTGGAAAGCTCTCACCGAGCACTCAAATGGGTATATGTTAGTTTTTCATGTTTGATATTTCACCAGGACACATTTTGTCCACGAATGGTCTATTCACCTCTCCTCCAAATCAATTTTCCTCACTTACAACACTTGTACTTGGGGCACCACTTTGCTTCCTTACTTGTCCTTGTTCGTGTTGATTTTCGTCATGAGATACCCTCTTGTACTCATGTTTTTATGGTCCCCCATTGGAACTTCACTGTGTGGTAGCACCATTGAGTCGCCCTTGTTTAGAGCATCCGAGTTGAGTCATCATCGCATTCATGGAGTCTATCTCGAGTCCCTTTGTACCTCGCTATAGTCCTCCATCCTTCATTGCTTGGTCCCTCTCTCGTGTTTCACATTATGGCCTTCAGCCCCATTTTCCCCTATCCCTCATGATATTGTGTCAGTCGTTGCCAAGTCATTCATGCCCTTTATGCTCTAACAAGGGAAGTCATCCATCCGCTACTCGGTATCCCCCATTTCATCAACATCATTAGTGTCCGTCTGTTAGTCGCTCTACTATTTTCTCTCGTGCCTTAGTTGGGGATCCCTTATTGCCTCACCTATGGTGGACCTCCTTCTGTCGACATCAACTCATTCACTCCAGAAGACAGGTCTAGAGGGCGGTGTACCTTGGTTCCAGCTGTTACACTTGTTTGGTGCCTCGGATCAGGCAAAGGGATTTCTCATTCCCCTTTGACTTGATTGTTTCTCAGCTCCAGCTCGTTTTAGCATGAACGAGATCCATACACTTGATGGTCTAGTGATGCAGCAACAACTATTGGTGATTCCCCGGTGTGTGTGAGATGTCTCAACCCTCATGAGGGGGTGGCCCTGCAGTTAGTCCCCCACATGCCCAGATTCCCTCTTCATTTCAGAGTTTGATGCAGCTCCTTATATTTGATTATGTCGGCCTTAGCCGCTTGCAACGCCTTTTCGATTTACATGTATCATTTAGATTTTGCGAGCCCTTCCCTGTTTATAGGGGGCATTTGGGTTGTATTTGTATCTCATGTACTCAGATATTATTGTATAAGTCTTGGCTGTTATCCCAGACACAGCATGTATGTGGGATTCATCATTCTATTTGTCTGGCTCGTGTTTATGCCATCATGTACTTTATAGTTTGGTTCCTTGTTTACTGGACACACTATTCTTTTCTACTTTGTCTTGGCGGGTATATGTATGCCTCCCCCGCCACCTTTAGCACAGGTACCATCTCATAAACTAGAGACTTGTTGCACCTGTAAGTCTCGTCTCCTTAGGGTCTCGTCCTTTAGCACATTAGACTACCTTACATTTCTCTCTCTGACTTCCCTCTTGATGTCTAGTGATTAAGTTCTTACAACGTACTTTGGTCATACGATTTTCTCCTAACACTCGTACGCTGGGGGGAAATCTGTTACACCATTTTTTGGTCATCTAACCTATTATCATTAGATGGATCCAAGTACACCATGTAAGAAAAATTTTACCCTAAGTAAAATTGCTTTCACTATGTGAAATAACTTAGTAAAACACCTTTATTAAGTTGTTTATGGTCTAAACAGGAAACCCCAAAAGGAAATAATAAACAAATCTATATTTGTTTATATTTCCTCAAAGAATAATTAGTTAAACATCAATTTAGTTATTATTCCTGGTCATATTTAACCCAAAACAAGGAAATCAATTAAACAAATCCTTATTTATTTGATTATTTCCTAGGAATAAGTTATTTAATCCTTATTTAAATAATATTCCTAGTTAAATTTGACTAATTAATTTACAAATAATTAAATAAATCATTATTTATTTAATTATATTTACACCATTTCCTTAAAATAATAAATAAATCATTTATTTATTTATTATTTATAAATAAAGGAATTGACCCAAGTCAAAAATCCTTTCCCCTCCAACAAATATAATAAAATATTCCTAAAAGGTGGTTCTAGAATTTGATTAATAATATTTTATTCATGCACCAAAGTTCTAGACCACCCTAATATTTTGTTATAAATAGAAGGGTTTTCCCATTCATTTGTCACCTTTCATTGCATATTAGATCACTCTGGATCTATATTCTTGGTCTGACTTTTAGCCATTATCATTGTCACATTTTCCATCATTTGCTTTGTGAGCTCCCTTTGAGTTCTATGTTTGTCTGGGTTTTCTACACCAACAAGAGAGAGAAGTTTTAGATCTGAAATGTTGAGGACTATCAAGAACCCATCCCATTGAGGAGAATTGGAAACACCTTTCTTGTTTTCCTCTCAGGTGCCCCTTTAATATAAAAATTCTTTCAAATATATTGTTCTTGTCTTATCTATTGGATGCATGGAACACCATTTCATTTTCACTACTTAATGTCTTTTATGCATAGATCTAGATTTGTGCAGCTTTATTTGGATCAACTAACTGCAGATTTAAAGATATTGGCAGCCATAATTTATGTTAGGGCTATTTGTTATGCGTAGCAAAAGTGATTTTTTTCCGACGAAAGATTCATACTAACACTTAACCTTGAAAACCATGCAAGGCCTAAGGTAGGAATATCTGTAGCTACTTCTCTGTTTCAATAACTCTTTTTTAACTTCTAGGGAAGAACAGGTGAAAAGTTTGACTTCAACACTTATCTTTAACTATTACAATAACCACCTTTATAGATAAAATATCTTCTGACTGTACAATAACTGCAAATTGTCTTTATGAAAGGAAATTAGGCTGTAGGTGTAACTACTTCCCTTTTGAGTTATTCGAGGCTATCTTTGGGTATATTTGTCTTTGTTTTAATCATCAAACTCAGTAATAGGCCTTTAACCTTTATTTTTCTTTAATAATTTGTCTTACTATCTTTTCTCTGTTTCTTCTTAAATAACTATTTTATTCATTTATCTTTTATCCTTTAAGGTTTAGCCTTTATCCTTTAATCACTGCCTTTAAAGGGCTAATCTATGTTTTTGCCTTTCA